>PITA01003178.1:127631-144697 GCA_004023965.1 Spilogale gracilis
ACCAATGTGTTCTGTCAGGCCACACCAGACCCTAGAGTTCCCTTGGTGCTTCGTCATAGCTGCAGAGTACTCCATTGTATTTCCCTTCTTCATGGTTGTTATTTAGATGCATGACAACAAACTGTACTCTGTATATCTAGATGCTGGTGATAGTATCCACCTTCCTGGACATCATCTCGTTTCCACCTGGCATTAGAAGAGTGGCAGTGTGCTTGGAGGAGGAAACTGAGGCATGACCACGTTACGCACGTGAGAGCTGGGCCCTGGGGTTTGAGGTCAGTTTATGTAGTGCTGGGGCTCAGGATTTTGCATGTGTCTGGATGCCTGTCCTTGGTCAGAAGACAAAGATCATTCAAAGGATGCTTCTAAAAGCAGAGCTCACATCACTGATGCATGCAAACAGATCCAGGAGATGGCAGTGGATGTTTCACTTAGGTATTTTTCATACCATCTTTCTAAAATGTTGGTTTGTGTGTGTACATGTTTTATAATGCATAGAATAGAATATATGTATTTAAAGTTGTATGCTCAAAAATGTTTTTTAAATAATAGTGATAAAAAAAAAAAAAAAAAGAGAAAGTTTGGAGGCCACTGAATGAATTGGTCTCCTAGCTGTCTTGGAGTGGAAGGAGCATGTCTGGGCCTCAGGTCCGGAGGTGGGGGGCAGGGCTGGCAGGAGGCACACATTCATTGACTCATTCACTTAGTTTGGCTCTGGGCAGTGAGGCTAATTGTTGCCCAGACCTCAGGGAGCAGATTCCATTCCAGATGGGGATTCCTGGGGCTTGAAGGGCAGTTGGGCTGCTTGGGGAAGAATGCCGTGTGCCATCTCCCAAGAGAGCCGTGCATGTGACATGATGGCCCTAACTGTAGATGAGTGTCTTCAGATGAGGAGGGGCTGGAGGTCCTCTGGGGCCTGCAGTGAGGGAGAGCCACGGCTGCTGACTGGGCACAGTCATTAATCTCATTCTTCGTGGGGAGCTATCAGGCCACCAGTTCCTAGGGTAGACCCTTTGAGTCTTCTCAGGTTAGTGGACAGGCTTGGGGCCCAGACTCATGCATTGCATTCCTTGGCCTTCCACTGACCAGCTATGTGTCCTTGGTACGTGTCGGGTCTGAGCTTTGCTTGTGGGACTTAGTCTCTCTCATCTCATTTCGTTTAATGCTCCTATCACTTAATCCATGCAGTATACCTCTTACAGGACCTTGAGGCTTTGAGAGATTAAGTGCTTGTGGAGGGGCATACAGCTAGTTGGAGGCTGAGGCAAGGTGGGAACACAGGGCTGACTGCCAAGTCTGGGCTTGGCTTTTCACCATGGACTGTGTGCTTTTCTTACTTAGAATTCTCTTGTACTTGAAAAAGGGGTTCAGTTTGCTTTATGTTACTTTAATGCTTTTTGGAATCCGTTTCCTTTGTTTATTTTACAGCAGTATAATTTGCAATGAAATAGTATTACACTGAGCTCACATGTTTTAATGGTGTTTTAATGGCACCTAAATGATGTCTCCATGGATGTGCAGTCAGATACCTCTGTCATCCTAACTTCCCATGTAATGGTACCACGTGCTAGCATGGCCATGAACTGTGGCCTGAGCTGCCCTTCAGGCTGGTCGAGAAGCCTCCGAGTCGTGTGTTCAGTGAGGTGAAGAGACCTCAGTACACTGGGGAGAGAAGAGAAAGTCAGTCTCTGTGTAGCTGGGCTTCACTTTGCCAGGTCATTGGGTTGTCCCTGAGGTTGTTTCCTACCCAGTGACATCTGGCCAGGCATCATCTCTGTGGAAGAGAAAGTCCGAGTGTCCGCCTTCGGGCCACATGAGGTGTGGTGGGCATGCACACACCCCGGAAGCTGGAACATGGGCTCCAGAGGGCCTCAGTTTGCTAGGGTGCCCTGCTTTCAGTGCTTGTCCCCGTGCCATGCCATATGCTGAACCATCTGTTCTGCCTTTTTGTTTTGGAAAATGCGGCACAACAGTTAGAGTCTTGCCTAGTGGAGCACAGAAGGCCCTTTTAGGGCGGGGGCTGCTCCTTAGCCATTTGGGTCTCTCCAGTGCTTGGCGCACGGCTGGAGCTGGAGTAGGGACTCAGTGCTTGGTGATTGTTATGACTAAGGGCCAAAGGTGATGATGAGAAAGGGGACGAGGTGAGACCGATCCAGGGACTTCTGTTTAGGACTAGACTGCTTATTAGCCTTGTTCCTGGGAAAGCATCTTGCTGCAGAGAGCTGGCCCCTACCATCACTGCCACCATCCGGCCTCAGCCCCTCCTTCCCCTTTAGAGACCCCACTGCTTGACTGTAGCAAGACCTGTGTTGAGGCACTAGCCGTTACCTTTTGGGGCTGAACCTCACTGGAGTTGTAGTTTTAGTACCCAGTACATGGTGCTGGTGTCCTGGAAGAAAACCACCCAAAGCTGGACTCTTACCCTGGCTCTGGTGCTCACTAGCTCTGTGGCCTTGGACAAGGTGGTTGCTCAACTTCCGGCAGCCTTGGTTTCCTTACCTGTAGATGGGGGTCACGTCTCAGCAGAGGGTGGTTGTGGGAGTTTGGGATGGCTTGGGCACTGCCCGGCACCCAGACCTGGGGCCATTGGTTGCTGCAGTCATTGTCACTGCTATTACTGTCGCGCCCCCACTGCCCCTTGCTAGCTCTCGCCATTCCCTGTTTCACCACCAGCCCTAGGGTGTCAGCATGTCCTTCAGAGGAGCAAGCCAGTGTAAGTGCCGGAGCTGGCCATGCTGCTCAGAGTCCTCAGCTTACAACTGAGGATCGAAGCTGCCCTCCCTTCCTCCTTGCTCTCTCATCCTCTTCTCTCCTGGAGCACCGCTGTTTGCTTAAGGGGGGAAAAAAAGGAAAAGAAGATAAGAAAAAAAAAGAAAAAAGAAATGGTTTGAATCGGGAAGAGAAATCCCCAGGGCCCCGTTTCACATGATTGTCCCATTTCTAAACTTGAGTTAATAAGAATAAACAAAGTAGTAGGTGGATTTGCACAGAAGAATATTATTCTGATGATTATGTAAATATTTATATGTTCTGGTTTTCTCATTTTGTTACTGGTGTCTAATTTCCTAGTCTCATAATGAAGTGCAATTTGGAGAAGCTTTGCAAAGACAGGCGCGGCAGTGAGATAATTTGATTTGTTCAGTAAACTTGGTTTCAGTTATTCCTTTTCATCAGTTCTTTTAGAACCCTTCAACTTCTTTGTGATTTGACAACAGCTTTCAGCCCAATGAAGATATGACTCTTACATTGCCAAGAATTCAGAAGAGGTTTATGATATTGTCGCTTAATAAGAAAATGCATTCATTGGCAGGATATAAAATTTATAGGCTTCAAATGGATTTGAGTTTGTAGTTTTAGCCCTCTGTGCTCCTGCCATTCTCGAGGCTATGAGTAGGGTTTTTTAATTAAGTCAAATTGAATTGAATGAGCTTTTATTGAGCGCCCACTCCCTGCCAGACACAGTCTCCTTAACCCTTGCTCCGCCTGTATGGTGGCTCGGGGGGCAGGCAGGTGGGGGGGTGGCGGTGAGCTAGGGGCGGCCCGGCCAGGTGATACTCCCATGTCCATGGCCATCCAGCTGGCAGATATGGGAGGTAGGATTTGATGTGGGGTCTGATTCTTATGCACTTTCATCTCTAGCTGATTACATCCAGGGCTGTTTAGATGGATGAGACAAGTGGGGTGACTTTGTACATGTCATCTCACTGAATCCTGTTTAATCTTCGCAAACCCTCGTTCCTCTGTGAAGTTCAAGTTCAATTCATTTTCCCTGTTTTACATGTAAGGAAATGAAGGTTCAGGACGGTGCGGTGATATGCCAAGGGTCACACAGCTGGTAGGAGACAAAACTGGGATTTGAACACCAAACCCTTTAGTTCCAAAGCCAGAGTTCCTTCCGGAAACCCTCTGGGGTTCTGTGTGTCCTCCAGCACATGACTGACCACCTGCCTGTGAAAATGGCCTGGCCCTGGTGGCAGGGGCGCCTTCTTGTAAACAGGCGCGGGGTGGTGTGGAGGTGACATTGGGCTTCTGTTTCCTGGGCACTTTCTAACTCCGGGGCTCCTGGTAAGGGGCCTCTCTCCCCTCTAGCCCTCTCTTTCCCCACTGGTGCATGAACGGGAGTCAGGTTGTCATCCTGGCTTATTGGTAGGATGACAGGTAATATGTGTGAGGCACCTGGCCGTATCTGGCACCTGGCGGGTCCCGCAGCGAAGAGCCATGCCCTCTGGAGTTGTTGCCGGGTGCCAGCACCAGCCTTGGCCAGGAAGCTGCCGTTGCCTCAGCCCCCGGTCTCCTGGGCATCACAGAGCTGGATTGCCAGTGGAGACTGGTGACTCATTTGATGGCATTTTGTGTGGCATTGTGCGGTTCAGCCTGGCACAGCACGCCACACTCACAGCAGGTATTCAAGAGCCATTAGTGTTTATGAAGGTGATAAAATTGCCAAAATGGAGGGAAGCCATCAAAATAAGAGCTTTTGCCTGTCTCCTGAAAGTTAACTTGCAAACCTAATGACTGTTAGGCTGTCGAAAAAGTGTCATCTGGATTTCTCACTGGAGACAGAACTCTCTGGAAGGGCAGTCGGGCAGCCCCTGATTGCTGTGTGGGGGCGGAGGCTTTATGTGACAGTGAGTTGCAGAAATTAACAGTGGTCTCGGAGGACTTGTGTTCAGCTTAACCCTTCCAACTGCAAAAGCTTTAAAACAAATCGGGGAAGTACTTGTATATTTTTCATACTCTGTGTTTTCTCTGAAAATAAAAGTGATTTTGAATATTTGAGGTTCATATAACAAAAGGTCCTCCCATTAGTAAAACATGTTGTGGTAGACGGGGCAGCACCAGCGTGCCCTCATTCCCCTGTGCTGGGGGGTAACCTAGACGTCTATCCCAGCCCCACTTGGGGAGTTGGGGAAAGCAGGGGCCCTGACTTTTGGTCCAAGGCCAAATCTACAAATCAAGGAAAGGATTCATTGTTTAAAAACAAATGTGGGAAACTGTCAGTTGAGAGCTCCTGGATAGTCATTTTCACGTCATTCTCCCTTAAAGATAGAATGCTTAATTTAGGCAAATTTAAGGATTTCAGAGCATATGAAGTAGGCCTGGGGTAGAAAGCAGTGCTTTCGTTTTTTTTCAATTTCAACTTGACTCCGTCCCTATCTTTACATGGTAAGTGTCAGTTACTCCAGGGGAACATTCTTCCTCTTGGATATGTTTGCACCTGGCAGTTTGAGTGTGCAGGAATTCCTGAGTGCACAGTAGCTGCTCTCAGAATGTAGACCGGCGGCCACACTCAGGACCCCTCTGCTGTGGGCATTGGGGTGGCGCCAGACACCTGGGCTTGAGTCCCCGTGATTGGCATGCTACTCAGTCTGTTCTCGGCTACCGTTTGCTGGCTTCTAGGATGGGGGTAGGATGGGACCCCCCCCCATAGACTTACAGGGGTGGGGGTCTGGCCAGTGTGATGCATACTGTTAGCTCTGTGGGGGTGTGCTGGGCACCGAGGGACCTCGGGGCGGAAAGACGGGCCCTCCTGGGGGGCACTGCACCCACACCCAGGCAGTCTGCACCCCCAGGCATTTACAGTCTCAATCCTTGCTTTCTTTTTTTGTTTAGGGAGAGTGAGGGCCTCAATTCTTAGGTCGAGTATTCGGGAGATCCATATTACTTCTGATTATTTATGAAGGGACAGGCCAGGGGGAGGTAACCAACTCGATTAATTTGTCAGTGAGGCAGCTGGAGGGACGTGTGACAAACAGACCAGGCTGTCATTTGGCCAGAGATCGTCTGTGCTGGGATTGTTCCCCCAGGAGATCCATGATGACAAATGTAATTGACATTTTTTATTAACCCTGAAATGATTAAAGATGCCGCTGCTGAATTTGTGTCAAAGTGCCTGGTCCCTGGCATTTTGAGCGAGGGTTCTGTTTGGAGCCAATAAACAGCCTTGTGTTTACTTCCTGCTCATCACTTTAATCAAACAAGGCACACAGAGTCCTGCCTGATTTGATCTTGAAACCAGGCCAGGGAGCCAAGGCTCCGCTTCCTGGATGAAGTTTTCAGAACTTTCTGGTACCAGCATCATGGTCATTATGAGATATCATTATGAGACAGTCTGTTCATTTACACACATAGACATCAAGCATTAGCTGAGTTCCTACTATGTGCTGGGCCCCGATGTACAGAGGTGTGGATTGAGGGTCCTATCCTCAAGGGAGCCATCATTGTGGACTGTGGGATGCCATGGGAATAACTGTGTGACCTGAGTCTTTGGTGGCAGGACTAGGGCTGTTTTCACTGCTGCAGGGAGGTGGCACAGGGCGTGATATGGGTCTCAGAAGGAGGCGATCTCTCTTGCCTCAGGGGCTTTCCAGGCAGAGGCTGGAGTGTTGGCATAGAAGGCCATGAGGGTAGGAGGGAAAAGGGGATATAGGGTCACTAAGTAGATTATCCTGGGGAGCTCAGCTTGGCCCAGCAGGTAGGCTGGGGACTTCATGGAAGCTGGTTTTGCTGCTTCCTAGCCTGCCTCTGAAGTTACTGAAGCTCTCTGCTGAGTTTCCCCATCTGTGAAATGGGGGCAGTCATGAGCTCACATCTGTCAGGTCTGTTTAGGATGAAATGATGGTGGGAGTAAAGCTCTGGACCAGCCTGTGCTTGGCAGGGGAGCGTGGTCAGTGCAGTCCTGCAGGGATGCCACCGGAGGAGGAGGAGGGAGCTCGGTGGGGATGTACACTTGCCGCAGCAGTGGTCATGTAGGGAGCGCTTAGCCTGCTTGGGGCTGGGCTCCGTTAGGTATTTTGATACTCTTTAGAGTTGAGCAGCTGCCCAGGGTCACACGGAGCTGGAGAGAAGCTTTGATACAGGGCCTCCTGCGCTTCCTTGCAGAAGAGAGATAGCCACGCAGGAAGTGCAAGGACTGGAGGTGTGGGGGGGCTCCCGTAAGGGGAGTGGGTGTGTGTAGCAGGGGGGTTTAGGTGTGGCCTGCCCCCTAATGGAGCAAGGAGTTTGACCTTTCCTGACTGTTTTGTGGCTAGTCCTCTGCTGGGGGTGCACACACTTACTCAATTACTAAGCCAGTATTTATTAAGTGCCCATGGCGGGCCCAGCATGTGGCCAGACCATGTGTACCCTAGTAGGTACCCGGAGGGGAAAGAAGGGAAGAAGAAAGATTCTCATGTGTCTAGCAGTGTGGATAAGTAAGTGTCATTTCAACATTGAAATAGTGGTATGTGTTATTAAAGTTTTATGTTAGGCCCCCCAAAACCCCAACTAAACCCACCTCCATTTCCCCACATGGTAGAGACTTTGAAGGAGATTTATCACTTGTGACTTGGACCTGTTGCTTGGAAGCCTTTCCCATCAGTTTAATTTCTTCTCCCTTTTAATCCTGTGGCTGGCAGAATGTTGCAGGGGCAGTAATTTAATAAAAGTATGCAGTTTATAAAGCAGCTGCTATTCTGTGTACTAAGCACATTTGCCAACCTTTTCAGGGAAACCTCCAAGCTGTTCTTGGAACTTGGCGATATTCAGGAAAAAAAGTTATATTTAATAACATTTCATCCTTTGGGTTCTACAGCTAATAGAAGCATAAATGGAAGCCATGTCTGAAAGCCATTTCTTTCTGTGATTCAGAGCATCAGGACGCAGCAATTACAGTGTGTATGAGATTTATGAAAACATTAATGTCTAACGAGAAGAAAACATCTCAGTAAGTTATTTAATTTGAAGTTGCAGGCCTGGTTGCTGGTTCCTAATTCAGACCTCGTGTTCTGCTCATCAGGCCCCGGGCGCTGATTCACCAGACGCTCACTCATTGCCCCTGTTTTGCCCAGAGGTGGGGGGCCTGGATCTGCTAGGGGGTGGGGTGGGGGAAATCTGGGCTCCACGGAGCTGGTTTTGAATCGCATCCGTCCAACCCCAAGCCTGTCTCTCCCCATCCCTGCCCAGGACAACCTTGTTAGGTCTGTAACTTGTGGCAGCTGCATGATCTGCTGGGTAAGAGACACACATTTAAAAAAATTTACGTGTCGCATGCTTTTCCTTTATTTCTCTTTCCCCTGAACTGACATAAAAGGGAGAGTCACACACAAGCAGATGTCAGAATGACTGCCGTGCTTTGCCTCATCAACTGGAAAAGCCACCAATTGAATTACTCCCGACACCGGTGCTGTTTCTGGCAGATGCGGAGTGGGAGTGCGGGGTGGGGGCCATATATTTTCCCATTTTCCGTGAGAGCTGAAGCCTTAATTCAAAAACAAATTAAGTCCTTCAGCTGTCACTTGATTGTTCCCTCTCATCTTTGGGGACAAATATCATGGCTCCTGCCTCATATCTTCTTCTCTCCCCTTTTCCCCAAAGCTTTCCCCCCTTACTTTTTTCTCTCTGCCCAGAACTCAACATTTCTTTGACAAAAACATGCATTATTTAGAGCCTGTCGCCTCTTGAAGTTCTTTAATTACAGAATTAAAGCAAAGTAATGACAGTTTAATTTGTTCTTTCATTAATTGGGAGCGCTCGGGGCTGATGTGAAATGAGTGCATTTGGAAAGCACAAAGAATATTTGTTGAGTGATTGGAGAATAGGTAATAATAATCGCTGTCGTTAGTGCCTGGCGCGGTGCAGGTTCTCAGCAAGCCTCCCAGCAGCCTTGGGTGGGGCGGGCGCTACCTCTTCTGTCCAGCGATAGGATTGTGAAGCTCAGAAGGGATGGAGCCAGGCCCCCACACTAGGTGTCTGGCCCCAAGGTCCCATTTGGTCCTCAGGCCACCAACTGGTGGCCTCAGTCCCACAAGTGGCTGCCCAGGGGATGACAGATAGGATGGCAAGGATGCGCCTGAGGAGCACGCAGTCGTGCCTGGGACACGTGGCAAAAATCTTATTACCACCTTGAAGGAGTTCAGTGCCATTCTTCAGCTGGGAGCTGAAGCTAGAAGACACGTAGGAGGGGCTGGGGCTTCACTGAAGCTAGCGGTCATTTTTCTACTTTGAAAGTAATAGTTATCCTTCTGAGAGGTGTGGAGACGCAGAGAGGCATGCTTTCAAGCACATCCTGTCCCCTTTAGCTGTGGGTCAGCTGCCACAGTGAACAGCAGGACTGATGTCTCTCTAAAGCCAGCGGTATAAAGGGGACCCCTTCAAGCCTGGGCTTCTGGGCTTCACTCTATCCAGAGCCTGGGCCAGCTCTGTCCTGGCTTAGGGCAGGTCTCATCTCTTGCTGAGGCCAAGGCCAGGGCAGATAATGAAGGCCAAGACAGCAGTTGTCATGACAGTTGCCTTTCCAGTGCACGTGGCCCAGGCATCGTCCTCCTGACGCTGGCTGTGGGGCCCACGTCCCACTCAGGTCTATGCTGGGTCGGGGCTTGCCTGCACTGAGCGTGAACAGTTGGTTTCTTCACACGTGCTCCTGACTCATCTGGTTGGCTAGTGTCCTAAAGGAAGGCACCCAGACAGCTCCTCTTCAGTCTTACCTTTTAGGGTCTTGAGCCCTGTGTACACCATCACTGGGTCATTTTGAGAGCCAGTGGTGAAGGATAGGAAAGAGAACAAATGGTTCACGGTGCCTTCAGTTGTGCTTTCTACTTTGTGCAGCTTCCCCATGACTCTGGGAAGTGATTGTGTTGGCCCCATTTTCTTGTTAGCTGTGTAAATGGCAGCTCAGACACATGGTCCTCCTCTCAGGCCACATTGCTCCGAAGGGGCACAGTGGCATTAGGATTTGGGTGTCTGATGTGCCCTGTGGAACCCAGGGCCTGATGTCCTTGTTGTTGTCACCCTCTGTGTGTCATCCTCTGCCCCCCCGGCCAGTGTTCCCATGCCCTGGAGTCTCAGAGTCCTACACTATGAGTTGTCACATGAACTCTGGAATTTATTATTAATGCATTTCTCTGCAGCAAAGTCTAGATGAATTTAGGGTTAGAGGGGTCAGTTACACTTTATTATTGTTTGCCATTAAAAATCATGCAAATAAGCCATGAAATAAAGGAGCCCGTATTGTTTTGGACATTGGATTTCCATGTTTACTGGAAGAAAAATGACACTGAACTCCTTCAAGGTGATTATAAGATTTTTGCCTCAGAGCCTTGGATTTGTTGGTCTTTATAGTTTACAGCAGGACAACTTCCAAAAGAGATTTTCAGCTAGTTTATCATAAAAACTTATACACAGCAGGAGGATTTTAAGGCTTACTTTTGTAAACATGAGAAAGCTTAGAAGCCATAGAACACAAGGGGTGGGAGTGGTGGAGGAGATACGAGCCCAGCCATTAGACCCAGGGTCTGGGAAGTCAGCCAGAGGTGGCCTAGTTGCCAGAGCTGAAAGGGAGACCTGTTGGTCACAGGCTTCTCATTTATGAATTAAGGAAGCTTGCACACATGTTTGTTCTGAAGCCCCTGGTTGCTTCGCTGAGCTTTTGAACTTCCTTGTAGGAAGAAGGGCTGGGATAGAAAGGCTGCTCCATCCTAACCTGAGTGTCAAGTGTCAAGTGTAGGTGGCTCCCCAGGAGCTGTTTTCTATTGCTGTGGGGTTTAGGACCCTGCACTTGGACTCAGCCCTGTCTGCCAGGTGATACCGACCTTAAGAGGAAGGACTTTAGGTTAGCAGTCCTGGTAAAGGAAAAGAAGGTTCAATCCTCAGTGATTCCAAGCCTTCAGCCTATGAAGTTTGGCCTCCCACCCCCACCCCTGCTGACATTGCGACCCCCTCCGCTGCCCCCCACCCCCATCCATCTCTCCAGCCCTGTGGCCCATCCTCTTCCTGGCCAGGTGGGAAGGAGTGGCTGTGAGGTCCAGAGGAGAAGCAGACATGGCTTTGTACACACCTGCTCCTGGGGACCTGGGGGCATTCACGAATGACACAGAGCCACAGCGGGTACATTGCTGGTGATCAGCATCAGTAAAAATGTATAAATTGCAACATGGGGCACATAGCCCAGTACTGATAATACCTAATTTAAAAACAACAGCTTAAAACTTAAGCAGCAGTTATGCCATTTTTCTGTTAAAAAAAAAATTGGAAGCCATGTGTCATATCCGAAAGCTAGTGAGCAAGAGGGCAGGAGAGAAAGACAGATGAACTAATAGACAAATGGGCTTTCTGTAGTCAGTGCGGATGTTGCCGATCACACGTGGCTCTTGGAAGAGCTGCTGTTCTCTGCCATAGAGGTTCTTGTTGCTGTCGCAACGGCCACAGATGACGGGGTTTCTGACTGCCCTGTTCACAGCCAGGCAGCCTCTGCAAATTACAGGCTTTGTGACCACAAAAGTCATTGACTAAGTGCTGCAGACTTATCACTGTTGCCCATTAGGTAACTCTTTTTAATCCTTTAGAATCACTTGTTAAACCTTTGTAGGTAAAATCATTTCATCCTCATTGAAGTAATGTAAGACTAATTCAAGACTATTAGAAATTTTGGGGGCTCCACTTATAATACCACATAATGCAGTCAAGGTATGATTTGTTAGGGAGTGATAAATATTCAACCCCAAAGAACCCCAGGCCTGGCCTGAGCTTGGACACTGAGGAATTTTGAGTGAACTGGTTGGTTAATTCTTAGCTGGCCCCTTTTAGAAGTAATTACACTTGGGGATTGTTTCTTGAGACCCATAAATCTACTATGATTTTATTTTTGGACACCATCCTGGAGATCACAAAGATCATTTCTGGGGAGTAAACAGTGGTTCTGGGCCACGTGTAGAACTTCTGCTGAGGCATGGGTGTGTGAACCTCTAAGTGGAGACAGGAGTTCTTGGTTGTCAAATTTTAGTCCCCCCGCCCCCTTTTACTGTCACTGAATTGAGCAGATCAGGATGGGCCAAGAGAACACGGCGTGTGTCTTTCAGGAGGGGTCTGGGGTCCTCTGGGCCCAGGGGCTCAGTCTGCTCCCACCCCAGACTTGAGTACTCCGAGTTTGTTGATGCCTGATGTGGTGACAGGGGGTGCTATTAGGCAGGTGGGGAGGCAGCAGAAGCCGGGGAGGCAGCAGAAGCCAGGACGGCAGAATGACATTTCTGTGGCCTAATGATTTTTGAAAACCATTTGCGAGATTGAGGTAATGTATTTCCCAGACTCAGGCAATTTGCTCCTTCCCACCGTGCTGAATCAGGCTGTTAAATCCTCTTGCTGTGTGCATGTAGCTGTTGGCACCAGGGGAAAATGGTCAAGTTCAAGGCCCCTGCTGTATCTGTGCTCGGCTTTTCTGGAAGTGATGAGTAACTGTATTTCTGAAAATGAAGTTTTTTAAGAACATTGGAAAATGTTAAGGGAAGAAAGCAGGATGCCGGATTGTATATTTAGTAGGATCTCAGGAAAAACAAAGTATGCACAGAAAAATACTGCAAAGACACTGCCAACAGGTCCACAGCAGTGACTCTGAGTGCCCAGATTAGACTCCCTGTCACCTCTGTTCCGCTCAGTGCCTAACTCCCTGCCCTCAGCCAGGGTGCTGACCCTGGCACGGGGAGAAGCACACGGACTCTGGTCAGGAGTCCCGCGCCTGTAACTTGCTCGCTGTGTAAGCTTCCTTTCGGCTTCTTGGGTAGCTTCCTTTGGGCCTGGAGCCTCTGGCTCCTCTGTAAAACGGCCCGGGCATCCCCCGCCGGAAAGGGTGTGACCATTTCCTCACCTGTTGGTAATGAAGCACCTGGCAATGTGGGACATGTGGGCATCCCCCGCCGGAAAGGGTGTGACCATTTCCTCACCTGTTGGTAATGAAGCACCTGGCAATGTGGGACATGTGGGCATCCCCCGCCGGAAAGGGTGTGACCATTTCCTCACCTGTTGGTAATGAAGCACCTGGCAATGTGGGACATGTGGGCATCTAAAGAAATGATAGCTCTTGTGGTACTGATGGGGGCCATAAAAATGCATCGATTCTTTTCAAAATCAGAAGAACAGTACAAATAAGATTACAGGGAAAAGGAGTAATGACAAAAACAGAAAAACCGTGCAGTCCTGCCAGAAGCACCCCCCCCCCCTTTTCCAGCCACAGTGACCACTCTTGACTTGTTTTCAGGAGAGAGGAAGTCAGATGGCAACCAGACCCTTACTACATGGTGCATCCAGCCCTGCCAGAGGGAAAGCATGGAGCACGGTGGGAACATCTGCTGGGACCTTACCTCAGCCTGGAGGGTCAGAAGGGCTTCCTGGAAGAAGGAACATATTAGCTGAGACTGGAGGGAAGAGTAGGGGCTGGACCGGTAGGGAGGGAAGAAACTGCTTCAAGTAGAGGGAGGGGCATGTGTAAAAACAGAGGTTGTCAAGAGTAGGGCACTTTTGGGAAACGTGGCTGGAAGGTGACGTGTGAAGGAGGGAGAGGTGAGAGGTGGGGCTGGGCAGCTGAGTGGAGCCTCCTGCATGAGCCGAAGGCTTTCCTGTTAGGCTGGTCCCATTTACAACTCGGCTCTGAGACCCTGGGTGTGCCCAGCAGAAGCCTGTAGCCAGATAAGTCCTTAAGACCAGAAGACTCCTAGAGTCCCTTGGAGTACCTCCTTATTGGGTTTCTGGATAGAGTTTTGGGAGTGAGGGGTTGGCATTCATTATTATACGTATTGAGGAGTCTTGATGAAATGACCGCCGCTATTCCAACCCCATCATGGAGGGCTGGTGATAACCATGGCTTCAGCCAGCAACGTGGGCCTGTCGAGCTCAGTCAGGTGCTGAGTGAAGACAGCCCGGTGCTGGCCTGTGGCAGTTGCCATGGCAGCAGCACCTGAGTAACCTCACTTTTTGAGGGTGGTCACCTCTGTTGTAGGGTCCTGCCCTGGCTGGCTGTTGCGTGCGGGTGGGAGAGACCGTCTCAGCTGGGTCTCTGGAAGAGCTGTCAGGAGGCCACTCCCTGGGGTGGCGGTCATACAAGGCAGTGTATGACAGCCAGGACACAAGGGTTCCCCCCAGCCACCCCTCCCCCACCCCCGACTGGGCCTGTGGAAGGAATTCAGTTGGAGGCCATTAGAACTAAATAAGACTGCGCTCCTGGGAGCCCCCACTAAGTAACTGCCACGAGGAGCCCCCATCTCTGCATGTGGAAGAAGCAGACACTGACTCTGAGCCAGCTCCTTGCTCAGGTGGCTCAGGTGGGGTGTGTCCCAGCTCCCTGCCACTGCCATCACTTGTAAAGCTGGCACTCTGATGAGGAGAAGTCCCAGGTTCTCCTCTCCCTGTGGTGACCACAGTGTGATGGGGAGTACACGTTCCCCCATGGTGGCCCCACAGCCCCAGTACCCCACCTCTCCACTCCTCCCCTTCACTTCACTGCCACTCTCATCCACCCTCAACGCCTGGTGACCCTTCTCCAGAATAGGAATGTCCAGTGTGCCCTCTCTTCTCTGGCTTGCCTCTTGCCCCCTGGGACCCAGCCTGTTTGTCCCTCTGGACACCCTCTTATCGGGTCTTCTCATATTATTCTGTCCTCTTATGTAGCTGCATGAGTTTTCTAAAAAGGAAAAGCTGATTATTGCTTTGCTGTAGTGCATTGAACCCTTTAGCCACCTGCTGTAGTACACAGAGGGAGATAGGCCTGCCCCCTACCCTCGCTGGAGGCTTCCTCCCTCTGGCTTCACTCCTTCCTCAGAAGCCGGCCCACCTCCCCACTTGAAGTTATATTTCACCTGCTGTTACTACCTCCCAGAACCCTGTTCTTTCCTTCCATGGCATTTCTCTCCAGGGGTACCTATTTATGCATTTGCTCTATGTCTGTCTTTTTCACTAGGTTCTCCTGAGCAGCTGTGTTCCCTGGGGGTTCTAGCAGTGAGCAGCATTCCTGGCACATACTGGGCCCTGAATAAGTCGCTCTTAAATAAACCCAGTGAATGAATGAGAGGTCTGCCCTGCCCTGCCCTTTCCCCTCCCTCCCTTCCTCCTTCCCTCCCTCCTTCCCTCCCTCTCCTTCTCTCTCTCCTTCTCTCTCTCTCTCTCTTTTTCTTTCTTTCTTTCTTTCTTTCTTTCTTTCTTTCTTTCTTTCTTTCTTTCTTAAGATTTATTTATGTATTTGGTGGGAGGAGGTACAGGAGAGGGAGGGAGAATCTTAAGCTCAGACTCCCCACTGAGCACAGAGCCTGAGGCAGGCTCATGACCCAAGCCAAACCAAGAGTTGGATGTGCAATGGGCTGAGCCACCCAGCCGCTCCTGGTCCTCCCTTTCTAAGTCTCCTTTACAGAATTTACCCACCTATGAAATGGAGGTAACTTCCCTGCAGACCTTCGAGTCCATGTGAGGATCATATACTACTGTTATTTGGGAAGTGCTGTGGGATGTGGTGCACAAAAGATAAAGTATGATATCATTACTGCTTCTGACCAGGTCAGGCCCTCCTCTTTTCCTGTCTCCTCTTTGAAGGAGAGAGTACTTCTTAACATAAAAGAGTAGAGAGCAGGGAGTTATCTCTTAGGACGGGAGAGAGGTGTGTGGCTAAAGGATGATGTGACAGGCAGCCTGGGAAGTTCCCTCTGTGCTTTTCCCAGTCCCCAGGCAGCAAGGCCGGTGTGCAGGAGCACCTGGCTGTGCTAAGTGAGCCCTCGCAGTGCTGCCAGCTGTGGCCGTGCTGAGAAATCAGGGCGCGGGGCCGAGCTGGAAAGACTCGAGGTGGCAGCTGTGCAGCCTGTCTTCTGAGAGACAAGAAAGATGGTGTAAGAACCGTCAGCAACATTAGTGTTGGCTCATGGCAAAATTCTAGAAGGATTAGAAGGATTGGTGTGGAAACTTTGGGTTGCAAGCAACAGAACACTCAGGTCCTGTAGTGAGTCTGTTGGCTCATAGGTGACAAGGTCAAGGACTGTGCCCCTTCAGGCATGGCTGCACTCAGGGTCCCCAGCTGTCCTTGTGCCTTGATCTTCTTTGTCTCTTGGCATGCCCCGGTCCCAGGGACATGTCATGCCTCTGGCGGCCCTCTCTTGACTTCAGGGTGACTCCTTTGCTACCGTAGGAGAGAGGAGATGCTTCTTCCCTTTTATTGCCCCCTGATGCCCTGGGCTTGTACTTCACTGCGTCCGGTTGGCCAGGCCTGGCTTACACGTCCTTTGTATGGGTTAGAATCAGTTCCTCATGTACCCCTGAGTACAGTGACCGAGTGGGGTTTGAATGGTTCTCCATGGAAGGGTGGGGTGCTCATACCAGAAAAAGGGCAAATGGATGTTGGGCAGCAGTAGAGTCTAGGGCATTGCAGGATTAAAGACGGATGTGCTTGCCAAGAGCCAGCATTCATCCACCAAAATCATTCAACCTTCTGAGTTCTTAGGCTCATAGGATCTGTGTGTATTGAGGCCAGAGACCAAGTGAGTGAATCTTATTTGAAAAGGCATATGACACTTAAGGAACCCAGGCCTTTAGAACCTTGGAGATTTCATCTCACCCTTATTTTATAGAGGAGCAGGAACCAGCCCAAAGTCCCTGTGGTATCAGAGTCCATGTTATTCTTGTGGGTAGAGAGAGAGAGAGAGAGAGAGGTGTTTACCAGGTGAATGAACATGGCTTGTTGAAAAATAGCACCCAACTGAAAGAATTCATGATTTATGCTCAGAGTAGGGAAGGTCTCTCATGGCCAAAGGGTATTATATGTTGCATGCTGTTCTACAACTTAATAATAAACAAACCGAGTGGTGTTACAGAGAGGAGATCTGCTCATCCAAGCTGGAGATGACTGTAGCGAGGATAGTCATCCTTTTATCTATCTGTACATTTCTCCATCCATCTGTCATTCATTCATTCCATCTATCCTTTCATTTATCTAACAAATATATATTGAGCCAGACCCTGTTCAACACCCTGGGAATATAGAAGTGAACAAAATAGGAAATAACATCCTTACTCTCACAGAGGCTTACATTTTATTGGGAGAAGCAGACAAAAAACAAACAAACAAATAAACATGTTAGGAAGTAATGCCTGCTTTGAGGGAGAGTAGAGCCAGCTAAGATGAAGGAGAGTGAGGGAACAGTGTTTAAATTGGGCGATTTAGGGACTATGTCTGGGTAGAGACTTGAGTGAGCCCTGTGGCTATCTGGAGAGAGCATTTTAGGTACAAGGAAAGGAGGTGCGTGGGCCCTGCGGCAGAAGGTCTGATGTGTGCAGGGAAGAGC
>PITA01003179.1:0-144491 GCA_004023965.1 Spilogale gracilis
AGGAGAGGAATTTCATAGAACTCAGCATTGCCATCCAAATCCCTCCACACACATGTAGTGAGGAGGAACAGAGAATTATTTTTCATGAAAAGGGCTGTTGTCCTATGTAAATAAGGCTCTACTAATGATGCTAGAAGACTCCAGAAAAGAAAGATTTTTTTTTCTAATTATAAGTAAACTTGTATGTTTCTCTGAAACTCTAAACACAATTCTCATGATCCATTTTTTTTTTCATGATTCTGTAAATAAAAGTATAGCAGATTGAATAGTAGTCCCCCAGGGGCACCTGGGTGGCTCAGTGGTTAAAGCCTTTGCCTTCAACTCAGGTCATGATCCTGGAGTCTCAGGATTTAGCCCTGCATCGGGCTCCCTGCTGGGGGAGAAGCCTGCTTCTCACTCCCCCTGCTTGTGTTCCCTCTCTAGCTGTGTTTCTCTCTGTCAAATAAATAAAATCTTAAAAAATAAATAAATAGTGGCCCCCCAGAATATATGCCCAAGTTCTAACTTCCAGTACTTGTGAACATGACTTTTTTTGGAATTAGGGTCTTTGCAGATATAATTAACTTAAAGATATTTTGATGAGATTATCCTGAAATTAGAGGAGGTCCCTAAATTCAATGTCTGTTGTCCTTGGAGACAAAAGAGATGAGATCGGGACACACAGAGGATGTGTGGAGATGAAGGCAGAGAGTGGAGGGATGTGTCTAGAAGTCAAGGGACACCAAAGATTGCTGACAGCCACCAAAACCCGGGAAGGAGAAGTGGAACAGACTCTCACTGAGAGCTTCCAGAACAAACTCATCTTGTCAACACCTTAATTTCAGACTTCTGACTGCTCAAACTAGGAGAGAAGAAATTTCTTTTGTTGTAAGCCACCCAGTTTGTGGTCATCTGTTACAGCAGCCCTAGGAAACTAACACAAGAACATTATGTTCAGGTATCTTGGGTGGTTCAGTCAGTTAAGTGTCTGCCTTTAGCTCAGCTCATGACCTGAGGGGCCTGGGATCCAATTCATGGGCTTCTGCTCAGGGGGGAGTCAGCTTCTCTCTCTCCCTCTGCCCCTCTCCCCTGCTCATGCTCTCTCTCTTTCTCTCTCAAATAAATAAATACATAGAATCTTAAAAAGAAAGACTCAAGATGAGTGGCTGTGGTTGGAGGTGCCCTAGTCTGGTAGCAGATGTGGGTGAGGGCTGGCTTAAAGAAGGCCTGCATTTCCAGCCTCCGGCTTCAGCAAAGCCATGTCCGTATTTCCTATCAGCGATAAGTAGGCCCCACGGAAGGAGGTGCTATTTAGTAGAGACTCCCTATGGTGGGCAAAGGGACAGCCAGAGGGTTGAGGGCAGTGAGCCCCCCTCAGTAACTATAAGTGCAACACACTCCCACGTCACCAATATCAGGTGACAGTGTACCAAACTAGCAAGACCTTTTTGTCACTCATCTCTGCTCTCCCAGAAGGCCCCTATGATTGTTAGTTTCATTTGTCAACCTCACTGGACCATGGGGTCCCCAGATATTTGATTAAACATTACCCTGGTTATGTATATGAGAGTGTTTCTGGATGAGATTAGCACTTGAATCTGTGTACTGAGTAAAGAGGATTGCCCTCCCCAACGTGGCTGGGCATCATTCAATCCAGGGAGAGATGAATGGAACAAAAAGGCAGAGACAGAGAGAATACACACTCTCTGCAGACTATGTAGAGATAGCGGTTTTCTTCTGCCCTTGGACTGAGAATTACTTCACTGCCCCCCCCCCCATCCTCAAGCCCTCAGACTCAGACTTAACTCTACCTAGCTCTGCTGGGTCTCCAACTTGCAGACCCATATGATGGGACTCCTCAACTTCACCGTCGGTGAGCCAATTCCTTCTAAAAATTGTTATGTAGGGGCATATGGGTGGCTCAGTCGGTTAAGTGCCTGCCTTCGGCTCAGGTCATGTCCCAGGGTCCTTGGATCAAGCCCCACATCGAGCTCCCTGCTCAGCAGGGAGTCTGCTTCTCCCTTTCCTTCTGCTGCTACTCCCCCTGCTTGTGTTTTCTCTCTCTCTCTCTCATTGCCAAAAAAATAAATAAAATATTTTTTAAATGTTATGTGGATATAAAGATAGAAATATCTATAGATACATAGATACAGATACGCGTTTTTGTCTCTGAAGAGCCCTGACCAGTACTTCAGAAAGAGGTGGCGTCCCTGGCCCCACGGAAGATGTTCCAGTCTGAGGCAGAGCTAAGGGAGAGAGCAATTTAAATTAGATAAAACGGGGCGCCTGGGTGGCTCAGTTGGTTGAGCGACTGCCTTCGGCTCAGGTCACGATCCCGGAGACCCGGGATCGAGCCCCACGTTGGGCTGCCTGCTTGGCGGGAGGCCTGCTTCTCCCTCTCACTCTCCCTGCTTGTGTTCCCACTCTCTCTCGATGTGTTTCTCTCTGTCAAATAAATAAATAAAATCTTTAAAAAAATAAAAAATAAAAAAATAAATTAGATAAAACGTTCACGTGTAAGTACTGGATTGAATAGTATGACTAAAACAAAACTGTTCTTAGAGTAAAAATGATGGGAAAAGCTATGTAAGCTGCCCAGGATTTCATCCAGAGTGAGGAGGGCACACCCAGGGCGTGAGCTTGAAGGACAGTGGGAAGAGGTTGTTTTTCCACTTGCACCTTCCTGATGAGACATCCGTGCAATCAGCTGGTTCCACCAGGTGTGCAAGTGTGGCTCAGGAGGAAGACAACTTAAATATCACAGGGTCAAATCTGTGATTTGGGGAAGACATTTGATAAAATTCAGTACATATTAACCAATAGAAAACATTTGATAAAATAAGAATAGAAAGAAACTCCCTAAAAATGTAAAGACTATGTGCTGATACCAATAACTACTATTCATTTTTATTTTAAAATTTCAGAAAAACGGGGCGCCTGGGTGGCTCAGTTGGTTAAGCAACTGCCTTCGGCTTGGGTCATGATCCCGGAGACCCGGGATCGAATCCCACATCAGGCTCCCTGCTCGGCAGGAAGCCTGCTTCTCTCTCTCTCACTCCCCCTGCTTGTGTTCCCTCTCTGGCTGTGTTTCTCTCTGTCAAATAAATAAAAAAAATCTTTAAAAAAAATTTCAGAAAAGCACAAAGGAAAACAAATCATTCATATTCCCATAACCTAAAGCTGATAAGTGGGCACATTTGCTTACTGTTGTTTTTTTTTTAAGAATGATTATTCTTCTGTATAATACATGTTTGTGAAAAAGAATTCAAACAATGTGGAAAAGTGCAACAATGGAAATTTTTAACCACCAACCAGAAACAGTCGTCATTAATATTAGGTAAAAATCATTTCAGGTATCTTGCAGAACACATTTACAGATAGAAGGTTAGAGATACGTACACACACACGGATGTCTACAGTTTAATTTCATTTACATTTGCATCTGTGTTCATGGGAATATTGGTCTGTAGTTCTCTTTTCCTGCAATGTCTTCATCTGGTTTTGATGTTAAGGTGATGCTGGCCTTGTAAAATGAATTAGGAAGTGTTCTATACTTCCCCCCATTTTTTTTATTAAGCTCTACACCCAACATGGGGTTTGAACTCACAACCCCAAGATCTAGTGTTGCATGATCTACTGACTGAACCAGCCAGGCACGCTCATATTTTCCTATTTATGTAGGATTGGTATTTTCTTTTTAAAATGTTTCATAGGGATGCCTGCCTGGCTCAGCCAGTTAAGTCACTGCCATTGACTCAGGTCATGATCCCAGTCCTGTGATGGAGTTTCACATAGGGCTCCCTGCTTGGTGGGAATCCTGCTTCCCCTTCTTCCTCTATTCCTCCTCCAACTTGTATGCTCTCTCTTGCCACCCTCTGCCTCTCAATAAATAAATAAATAAAATCTTTAAGTAAATAGATAAATAAAATGTCTCATAGACTCCATTAATAAAGCCTTCTGGGCTTGGAGGTCCCTTTGTGGGAAGTTTTAAATTACAAATTCAATTTTTATAATTATGATAGGGCTATCCAGATTTTTTGTTTCTTCTTAGGCCAGTTGGCAGTGTTTGTCTTTGTTCATTTCATCAAGGTTATTCAACTTATTAGTATAAAGTTGTTCATAATATTCTATTCTGTTTTATCCTTTTTTTTTTTTAAAGATTTTATTTATTTGACAGAGAGAAACACAGCCAGAGAGGGAACACAAGCAGGGGGAGTGAGAGAGGGAGAAGCAGGCTTCCTGCCAAGCAGGGAGGCTGATGTGGGACTTGATCCCGGGTCTCCGGGATCATGACCCAAGCCGAAGGCAGTTGTTTAACCAACTGAGCCACCCAGGCGCCCCTGTTTTATCCTTTTTTAAAAAATAGTTTATTCATTTATTTGACAGAGAGATAGAGCCAGAGAGCACAAGTAGAGGGAATGGCAGAGGAAGAGGGAGAAGCAGGCTCTGCACTGAGCAGGGAGCCCAACACAGGACTCTATCCCAGGACCCTAGGATCATGACCCAAACCAAAGCCAGATGCTCAACCATCTGAGCCACCCAGGCGCCCCTCTTATTATGCCTTTAGTCTCTACAGAGGCTATGGTGATGTCCTCTCTTTTATTACTGATACCAATATTTTATTCCCTCTTTCTTTTTTGGTCAGTTTAGCTAAATCCTTATCAATCTTATTGATATTTAATTTACTTATTTTTGCAAATAGTCTATCTATTTATCTTATTGAAGTATAAATAACTTGCAGTTATACTAGTTCCAGATGTACAGTATATTGATTCAACAATTCTATACATTACTCAGTGCTCATCAAGGTAAGTATAGTCACCATTCTACATTATTACAATATTATTGACTACATTCCCATGCTGCACCTTTCATCTCTGTGACCTATTTGTTTTATAACTGGAATTTTGTGTCTCCTAATCCCCTTTATATATTTCACCCATCCCCTCCAGCCTCCTCCCCTCTGGCACCCACCAGTTTGTTCTCTATATTTAAGAGTCTGTGTTTTTTGTTGTTGTTATTGTTCATTTGTTTTTAAGATTCTACATATAAGTGAGGCCACGTGGTATTGGTCTTTCTCTGCCTGACTTATTTCACTTAACGTAACATCCTCAAGGTCCACCCATGTTGTCATAAATGGCAAGATATCCTTCCTTCAGTGGATGAGTATTATTAAATTGTACATATACTGCATATCTTCTTTTTTAAGATTTTATTTATTTATTTGGCAGAGAGAGAGATCACAAATAGGCAGAGAGGTAGGCAGAGAAAGGGGGGGGGCAGGCTCCCCACTGAGCGGAGAGCCCAATTTGGGACTTGATCCCAGGACTCTGAGATCATGACCTGAGCTGAAAGCAGAGGCTTAACCCTCTGAGCCACTTAATAGGCGCCCCTGCTCCATATCTTCTTTATCCATTCATCAGTCCATGGACACATGGGCTGCTTCTATATTTGGTTATTGTAAATAATGCTGCAATAAACACAGGATGCATATATCTTTTTAAATTATTGTTTTTGGGGGTGCCTGGGTGGCTCAGTTGGTTGGGCGACTGCCTTTGGCTCAGGTCATGATCCCGGAGACCCGGGATCGAGTCCCACTTTGGGCTCCCTACTTGGCAGGAAGCCTGCTTCTCCCTCTCTCACTCCCCCTGCTTGTGTTCCCTCTCTGGCTGTGTTTCTCCCTGTCAAATAAATAAATAAATAAATAAATAAATAAATGAATGAATGAATGAATGAATGTTTTTGTTTTCTTTAGGTAAATACCCAGCAGTGGAATTACTGGATCATATGATATTCCTATTTTTTTTTCCTTGAGGAAACTCCATATTGTTTTCATCGGCCCCAATTTACATTCCCACCAACAGTGCACAAGTGTTTATTTTTCTCTGCATCCTCACCAGCAGTTGTTGGTTCTTGTCTTTTTGATACTAGTCATTCTAACAGGTGAGAGGTGATATCTCATTTTCGTATTGATTTTCTTGCCCTGATGGTTAGTGATGTTGAACACTTTTTCATGTATCTGCTGGCCAACTGTATGTCTTCTTCGCAAAATATCTATTCAGATCCTCTGCCTATTTTTTTAATCAGGTTGTTTGGCTTTTTGTTTGTTTTTGTTTTGGGGGGTTGGTGTTGGATTGTATAAATTCTTTATACATTCTGGATATTAACCCCTTATTGGGTATGTAATTGGCAAATATTTTCTCCCATTCAGTAGGCTGCCTTTTTGTTTTCTTGATGGTTTCCTTCACCGAGAAGCTGTTATTTTGATGTAGTACCAATAGCTTATTTTTGCTTTGGTTTCCCTTGCCTGAGGAAACATACTTAGAAAAATGTTGCTATGGCCAATGTCCAAGAGATTACTCTGTTATCTTCTAAGAGTCTTACGGTTTCAGGTCTCACATTTAGGTCTTTAATCCATTTTGAGTTTATATTTTTGTGTATGATGTAAGAAAGTGGTCCAGTGTCATTCTTTTGAATGTTGCTGTCCAGTTTTCCTAGCATCATTTATTGAAGAGGCTGTCTTTTCCCCTTTATATATTCTTGCCTCCTTTGTTGTAGATTAATTCACCATATAGGTATGGTTTATTTCTGGGCTCTCTTACCTGTTCCATTGATTGATGGATCTATTTTTATGCCAGAATCATACTGTTTTGATTATTATAACTTTATAGTATAGTTTGAAACCTGAGATTGTGATGCCTCCAGCTTTGTTCTTCTTCCTCAAGATTGGTTTGGCTCTTAGGTCTTTGTGGTTTCAAAAAAATTTTAGGATTATCTGTTCTAGTCCTGTGAAGAATGCTGTTGGTATTTTGATAGGGATTGCACTGAATCTGTAGACTGCTTTGGGTAGTATGCACATTTTAACAGTATTAACTATTCCAATCCATGAGCATGGAATAGCTTTCCATTTGTTTGTTTCATCTTCAGTTTCATCAGTGCCTTATAGGTTTCAGAGTACAGGATTCTCCCTACCTTGGTTAAGTTTATTCCTATGTATTTTCTTCTTTCTGGTATAATTGTAAATGGAATGATTTTCCTAATTTCTCTTTCTGCTGTTTCATTATTAGTGTATAGAAATGCAGTAGATTTCTGCATATTAATTTTATATCCTGTCACTTTACTGAATTCATTTATCAGTTCTAATAATTTTTTGGTGGTCTTTAGGGTTTTTGCTTATGTGTTTGTTTTTTAAAGATTTTATTTATTTCTTTGAGAGAGAGAGAAAGTGTAAATGAATGGGAGGCAGAGGCAGAGAGAGAAGTAGGCTCCCGACTGGGCAGAGGGCCCGATGTGGGGCTCTATCCCAGGACTCTGATCATGACCTCAACCTAATGCAGACAGATGCCTAACTGACTGAGCCACCCAGGTGCCCCTAGGTGGTTGTTTTTTTTTTTAATGTATATATATAGTATCATATCATCTACAAATAGTGACAGCTTTACTTCTTCCTTACCAATTTGAATGCCTTTAATTTCTTTTCCTTACTTGATTGCTACAGCTAGAACTTCCATTACTATATTGAATAAAAGTGGTGAGGGTGGACATCCTTGTATTTTTCTTTGAGAGGAAAGCTCTAGGTTTCTCACCATTGTGTGAAATTAGCTGTGGGTTTATCAGATATGGCCTTTATTATGTTGGGGTATGTTCCTTCTGTATCCTCTTTGTTGAAAGTTTTTATCATGAACATAACTTTTCATAATATTCCCTTATAATCCTTTGTATTTCTGTGGTGTCACTTGTTATTTCTCCTCTTTAATTTCTGATTTTATTTATTTGAGTCCCCCTCTCAATTTCACCCTTCATGAAATTATGTTAATTATAATAATGATTATGTTAATGTTAGCTTTTTTATCCAGATGCTTCTATGTTGTGTTCCTTGATATTTACAATTTATATACAAATTTTATTGGCTATCCCTTTATCATTACGGAATGCCTTTCTTTGCCTCTTGCTACAGTCTTTTGTTTTAAAGTGTGTTTTATCTGATATAAGTATTGCTACCCTGACTTTTTTTTTTGGCATACATTTGTATGGTAATTTTTTGAAAGATTTTATTTATTTATTTGAGATAGAACGAGAGAGAGAGAGCACAAGCAGGGCAGAGGGAGAGGGAGAAGTAGGCTTTCCACTGAGCAGGAAGCCTGATGTGGGACTCCATCCCAGGACCTTGGGATCAGAACCTGAGCTGAAGGTAGATGCTTAAGTGACTAAATCACCGAGGTGCCCCATGTTTGGTAATTTTTTCCATCCTTTTAACTTTTAGTCTGTATGTGACTTTATTTATTTATTTTTTTTTAAAAGATTTTATTTATTTATTTTACAGAGAGAAACACAGCCAGAGAGGGAACACAAGCAGGGGGAGTAAGAGAGGGAGAAGCAGGCTTCCCGCCGAGCAGGCAGCCCGATGTGGGGCTCGATCCTGGCTCTCCGGGATCATGACCTGAGCCGAAGGCAGTTGCTTAACCAACTGAGCCACCCAGGCGCCCCTGTATGTGACTTTAGGTCTGAAGTGAGTCTCTGTAGGTAGCATATAGATGGGTCTCTCTTTTTTTTTTAATTCATTCAGTCACCCTATGTCTTTTGACTGGGGTCAACTTACATTTAACATGTATATTTATTTCTATGTGTATGTGTATTTCTCTATATAAAAATATATATGTACACATATATAGAATCTCATACTCTAAATATAAGAACACAGATAAGTTAAAAGTAAAAGGATTGAGAGAGCTATACAAGCAGTAAGTACAAAAAAGCTAAAGTGATTATATTCATATGAGAAAAACAGACTTTAAGATAAGAACTATCTGATATAAACAGGGATACTTTATAATAACAAAATGGTGAATTCATTAGAAATACTGTAAATGTGTATATACCTAATATTAGAGCTTCAAAATACATGAAACAATATCTGTCAGAACTAAAAGAAGAAATAGACAAGCCAACAATTAGAGTTGGAGATTTTAACCCTCCTCTCAGTAACTTATAGAATAGCTAGTCAAGAAATTAGTAAAGATATGGAAGTTCTGCACAATACCATCAATCTTTTTTTAAGATTTTTAAAAATCTTTTTAAGATTTAATTTATTTATATGAGAGAGAGAGAGGGAGAGTTGGGGAGGGCAGAAGGAGAGAATCTCAAGAAGATTCCATGTTGAACGTGGAGCTGGACATGGGACTTGCAACCCTGAGATCATGGACTAAGGCAAAATCAAGAGTAGGTGCCCCTCAATCGTGTTGATCTAAATGACATTTATAGAATATGATACCAAACAATTGTAGAATATAACTTTTCAAGTGCACATAGAACCAAAATATACTATATGGTGGGCCATAAAATAAGACTCAAAACATTGCTGAGGGTTGAAATTATACAAAGGAAATTTTCTAACCACAATGAACCTAAATTAGAAAATAATAACAAACCCAAACCCCAGCTATTTAAAAATTAAACAGGACTTCCAAAGAATCAATGGGTCAAAGAGGAAGTCACAACAGAAACTAGAATAATTTTTTAGCTAAACAAATCAGGAAATTATAACCTACTGAACATAACTCTGACATAAGAATAAATAAATATCTGAATAGTCATTGATATTAATGAAATTTTATCAACAATCAAGAACCTTCCCAGTAAGGATATGATTTCATTAGTAAATTTTGCCATACATCAAAAGAAGATATAATACCAGCCAGATACAAACTCTTTCAAAGCACAGAGGAAAAAGACAACTATAAGAACAGAACATTTCAGAACCATATTTTTCATGAATAGAGATAGAAAAATTCTAAACAAAATATTAGGAAACCAAATACACAAATAAATTAAAAGGAGGGAATATCTAATGACCAAATGGGTTTTATTCTAGATATGTGGGGTTAATTATACAACAATAAATCAATCACCATAATTCACTGCATCAACAGAATAAAAGGGGAAAACTGTATGATCATCTACACAGATTCAGAAAAAGTGTGATTTTTTTTTGTTTTTTTTAGATTTTTATTTGTTTGACAGAGAGAAGCACAGCTAGAGAGGGAACACAAGCAAGAGGAGTGAGAGAGGAAGAAGCAGGCTTCCCACAGAGCAGGGAGCCCAATGCGGGGCTCAATCCAAGGACTCCAGGATCACAACCTGAGCCGAAGGCAGATGCTTAATGACTGAGCCACCCAGGCGCCTCCAGAAAAAGCATTTAAACAAATTTAGGAAACTGTTGTAAAAGGGGAAGTTCCTTTTCTTTTTAAAGATTAATTAATTAATTAATTAATTAATTAATTAATTATTTGACACAGAGAGAGAGAGATCACAAGTAGGCAGAGAGGCAGGCAGAGAGAGGAGGAAGCAGGCTCCCTGCTGAGCAGAGAGCCAGATGCGGCCTCATCCCAGGACGCTGAGATCATGACCTGAGCTGAAGGCAGAGGCTTTAACCCACTGAGCCACCCAAGCGCCCTAAAAGGGGAAGTTCCTTATTCTGATAAAGGATATCTTTAAAAAATTATAGCTAAGTGATGTATAATGATAAAAGATTGAACATTTTTCTTCTAAGATCAGGAACAAGACAAGGGTTTGCTCTCACTCTTGTTCAACATTATACTGAAGGTCTTAGCCATTCTAAAATAAGTAATGAAAAGAAACAAGAAGTATAAAAATTAAAAACAAAGAAGGGGGGAAAGTGTGCTTATTGGCAGATACTTTGATTATTTTTAGAGCATTCAAAAGAATCTGCAAGCTAATAAGTTAATTTAGTGACTACAAAGTCAAAACAGAAAAGCCAATTGTTGGCTGGTGTGAGTGCAGTACTGTTCACAATTAATCGATCACAGCCTATTACAGATTTCTTTGTTTCTTCTCCAAGTGATTCTCTTGGCTAGTCTTAAAACAAAAAGACAAAGAAAAAGAAAAAGAAAAAAAAAGCCAGTTGTATTTCTAAATGCTAGCCATAAAGTACTAGAAAATAAAATTTTAAAATCAACACCACTTACCATAGCCTCAAAAATATTGAAAACCTAGGAATAACTCTTATAAAAGTTGTTCAAGTCCTCTATTTTGAAAGCTACAAACATCTGAAAACAAAAAGCAAAAATACCACAAATCATAAACTATGGAAGTCCTTAATATGTGAAGGGATCTAACATGTCCATGGGTTGGAAAACTCAATATTGTTAAGATTTTGTGGGCACAGTTCTAATATGGCCTCATGATCTCTGCCCTGCGGTATTAAGTCATATTCTCTTGGAGTGTGAGGAGACCAGTGACTTGCTTTTGGTCAACAGAACATAACAAAAGTGATGGGCTGTCACTCCTGTGATTATGTTATAACATATATACAGGCAGTCCTCACTTTGCACATTAAATAGGACAAGCTGAAACTTAATCAGTGGGAAAATTTATGATTGTTCCCAGATCTTTAAAAGTGTTCGACAAAGGGATGTCTGCATGGCTCAGTTAGTTAAGCATCCAACTCTTAATTTCAACTTGGATCATGATCTCAAAGTTGTGAGCTCCGCATAGGTATGGTGCCTACTTAAGATTTTCTTTCTTCTTCTCCTTCTGCCCCTCCCCCACCGCTCTTAAAAAAAAAAAGTGATGAAACATTAAAAACTCCTTTTGCAACTATCACCAAATTCTACCCCTGAAACTAAAACTAACAGTATATATTAACTAAATTGAATTTAAACAAAGAATTTTTTAAAATGTTCCTTACTTCCAATTATAATCAGGAAAAAATAGTAAAATTAATTTATGCAATGCAATCTAAAATATGAGAAATACTGGCAATAGCTACTAAAACTAAAATTTTATATATCCTATGACAAATCAAGCAATTCCACATAAGAGCAATAGAACATAGGTCCACCTAACAATATATGTCAGAATTTTCATATCAGCTTTATTCATAATAACCAAAAACTAGGAAAAAATGGAATTTCCATCTTTAGGAGACTGGATCAACAAATTGTAGTATATCCATGCAATATAATATTACATAGCAATTAAAAAAACTCATACATGCCATTTCACAGATAAATACTAAAAGCATTAAATTGAGCAACAAACCCAGACACAAAAGTATTCTGTTGAATTACTGTTGGATTTAATTTATATGAAGTTGAGAAACAGCACATTGAATCAATGGTAACAGAACTCAGACAAGTGGTTATCTCTGGACATGGATGTTAGCTAGGAGAAGCATTAGGAAAATGTCTGGAGTGACAAAGTTGTTCCATATCTGGATATGGGGAATACAAATGTATAATTGGTAGAAATTGGTCAAGTTGTACCTTTAAGATTTGTGTGTTTTACTGTTTGTAAGTTATATTTACTAAAAATAAATATATAAATAGAAAGAAAATGCTTGTAAAGCTTTTAATACAGTGCTTTTTGCACAGTATGGCCTGAATAACTGCTGGGGATTTGCTATTTTAAAAACCTGTAGGATGCAGCTATAACTGTACTTAGAAATTTATAGCTCTAAATGCATATGTTATAAAAGAAAAGAAGTTAAAAAGTAACTGTCTTTTTTAAAAGATTTTATTTATTGAGAGAGAGTACATGGATATGGGGGGAGGGGAGAGGGAGAGAGAGAATCTCAAGTAGATGGCCCCCTGGGTGCGAAGCCTGATGGGGTGGAGGAGGGCTCACTTGATCTCATGACCCCAAGATCATGACCTGAGCCAAAACCAAGAGTCAGACACTCAACTGACTGAGCCACCCACACACACACCCAAAATTAATTATCTTCTATCTCAAGAAACTAGCTAGAAGAAAAAAAAATCACAGCAAAGTAAACCCAAAGAAAGTAGAAGAAAGGAAATATAGAAGCACAATCATGGAAATAAGTAGACATACAATAGAGAAAATAACTGAAGCCAAAAGTGGCTTTTTTGAAAAGATTAATAAAATTGATAAACCCTGGGGCACCTGGGTGGCTCAGTCAGTTAACTGTCTGCCTTTGGCTTGGGTCATGATCCCAGGATTCTGGGATGGGGCCAGATCAGGCTCTCTGCTCCACGGAGAGCTTGCTTTTCCCACTCCCTCTGCCCCTCCAGCCTCCTGCTTGTGCTCTCTGTTTCATTCAAATAAATAAAAAATAAATAAATAAAATCTTTTAAAAAATATTAAGTATCTACAAGAATTTTAGGGGGTGCCTGGGTGGCTCAATTGGTTAAGTGTCTGACTCTTGACCTCACTTCAGGTCTTGATCTCAGGGTTGTGAGTTCAAGCCCTGTTAAAAAAAAAAGAAGAAGAAGAAATTAAGAAGAACATCACTACAGATCCTACAGACATTTGAAAAAAATAAGAGTATTAAAAACACCCCTATGCCAACACGTTTTAAATTTTAGGCCAAATTGAAAAATTCCTTGAAAACAACTTCACAATTTGCTTCAAAAACAACTGATTAAGAAAAGAAAGACAATCTTGCAGTCATAGAATTATTAAAACAATGTGATGGAAAATATAGAAGGGTTAAGTTGGAGCTGAGGGGCTGGAGGTAGAACTGCTGTCAGTATGGAGATGTGCAATTGGACAGCATGCTAGTTTTCCAAAAGGACAGTCCTTACTGTCAGAGAGGATTGTCCATGTCTCACTTGGTCCTTGTTCCTGAAGAGTCAGGTTTGCACCTTGGTCCGCACTGGCATTCATTACTCAGTGGTGATTGTATCAGGTCTCAGACCCCCCAGGAGGGGTTGAGCAGCAGTGTCAGTGTGGACTGCCTGAGAGACCTTCCACAGTGGACAGTTCTGTCACTCCTGTATCTGCCAGCCCCGAGAAGATCTGTGGGACACAATCCTGCAACCAAGGGGTCTCCCAGACAGTATCAGTGAGGGGCAGTCTTCAGCTGGCTAAACGGATTGGAACTGACAAAAGATCTCAGACCAAAGGAAAGCAAACAAATGTGAACAGTTTCTAACATTAGTGTGTCAGAAGATAGAGATACTCTACTGATAACTAGGACTGCTGTTTGGGGTCAAGCGACAGAGTTTACTTCTACTCATGAGAGGAAGCTCAAGAATTATATCAGATCCCTAAAGAGTAGAATGAAAGATTTTAGAAAAAATATATACATATTAGCTAGCCAACTGGCTAGAAAAGCAAAATTAGAACATTAACTTCCCAAGGCAGTTTTGTCTTTTTTTTTTTTTAGGTCTTATTTATTTATTTATTTATTTATTTATTTATTTATTTATTTGACATAGACGCAGAGAGAGGGAACACAAGCAGGGGAGTGGGAGAGGGAGAAGCAGACTTCCTGCTGAGCAGGGAGCCCGATGTGGGGCTGGGATCATGACCTGAGCTGAAGACAGATGCTTAACCATTGAGCCACGCAGGCACCCTCTTTTGTCTGTCTTATTCACTGTGACTATCTCCAGTGTTCTAAACAGTTCCTATAGGGTGTGTAAAAGACCCTCCATGAATACTTGTTGAATAAATGAATGAAATAGCCAAAATATGGGAGGAGAATTAAACATAAAATTGGAGGACATAGACTTCTTTTTTAATGATTAAATGAATCATTTTTTTCAGAGGACACAAGGTAATGGAAAGGTTATTATGCAAAAGTCAAAATCAAAATAAAATAATTATCAACACTTTCAGATTATATTTCTGCACTAAAAATCTAATTATACGTGTATATGGTCAGAATTTTAATTGCTGACAGATGTAAAACAATTATCTACCACAACAGGTATAAATAGCTAATATTCCCAATAACCTATTCTTCTCAATTAAGGAATGATAGTTGCAGGTTTTCTTTATAATACTATGGCCTAAAAGAAAACCATCAACACATAAGGTTGATCTAATTATAAATTCTAAAATAAAACACCTCGTCTATTTTCCCTTATAATATATATGTATATATGCTTTTGGAAAGACAAAGCTTTTCTTATAATCAAAGAGATTTACTTACTCTGTAAGTGAGGACATTCATTGGGGATTTATTTCAGACAGGTAGATGGTGTTATTGGGAGTAGAAATGGGAGACACATGTAAATGGGATAAGGGTTGGGGGGAATCATAGAGACTCTCTTCTCAGAGTTGAGGAAAGGCCAGGCACACAATAGGGTAGATGCTGGTGAACTCAAGGGGGGATCAAGAAAGTCTCACTGCAGTGGTCACTGTGCCTTCCTTCTGCTAAAAGTAGGAGCTATTCTTACTTTTTCTGGCATTTTTCTTATGATGTGTTAGGTGAGAGCTCATTTCATAATTTGAATGATAGATTTCATCTTTACTTTTTTAAAATTTTATTTATTTACTTATTTGAGAGTGGGGAGAGGAAGAGGCAGAGGGAGAGGGAAAGAATCCTCAATCAGACTCTGCCGAGCACAGAGCCCATGCAAGGCTGAATCCCAGGACGTTAAGGTCATGATCCCAGCCAAAACCAAGAGTCAGATGCTCAACCGACTGAGCCACCCAGGTGCCCCTATTTCATCTTTACTCTTACAGGAAAAAACAGACCGTTCTCCATTGGTCTAGTTTAAAATTCATTTATCACTTGCAAAGTAACATACTATGAGTAATGAATTACCGGAAAGACTATTTTGGGTTCTGGGGGGGAGGGGAGCTCTTATTTTATTATTTTATTTTTATTTTTGCAATTGAAATATAGTTGACATATATTTGTGCACAAGATAGTGACTCGACAATTATGAAATGCTCGCCATAGTAAGAGTGGTTACCACAGGTCATTATACAAAGTTATTACAATATTATTAACTATATTCCCTATACTGTATTTTTCACCCTTGTGACTTATTTATAACTGGAAGTTTGTATTTTTTAATCTCCTTCCACTACTTCACCTACTTCCTCACCCCAGCAACCCCTAGTATGTTCTCTGTATTTATGTCTGGTTTTTGTTGCTCTTTGTTTTTTAGATTCCGCATATAAGTGAAATTACATGGTATTTGTCTTTCTGTGATTTATTTCACTTAGCATGATACCCTCTAGGTCCATCCATGTTGTTGCAAACGGCAAGATTTTATTCTTTTTTTGTGGCTGAGTAATATTTGATTTATATATATAATTATATGATATATATCCTCCATTGAAGGGTAGTTAGATTGCTTCCACATCTTGACTATTATAAATAATGCTACAATAAACATAGAGGTGCATAGATCTTCTCGAATGACTCTTTTTACCTTCTTTGAGTGAGTTCTAATGTTTTTTCCTGTTTTTTTTCTGTTTGGTTCCAACAATTCTAGTGATTGTTTCTTCCCCCCACATACTTTTACTCCACTGTTATGAGCACATGAATGCTATTTTGATCAGCTTTAATAACCAACTATAAAATAACTTCAGTATTTAATATATACCTCATAGGGATTTTGTGAGTTATACTGGAGAGCTTTTGAGTTTGTATTATCTTATTTTATAAAGAAAAGAAAAAGAAAAAAAAGAAGGAAAACCAAAACTCTGGTTTTTGTCTTTGTATGAACAGAGAGCCATGAGGAAGGACATAACTGAATGGATACCATTGACCACACATGGGGTACATGATTTTAAACTTCTTTTTTTTAATTTTAAATTTCTTTATGCATCCTTGTATTATTTGTTAAAGCAAGCATGAGTTACTTTTGAAATTTTACAAACTTGAATAAGGTAAGTTTAACAAACAGATGAGAAATATTACATTTCCTCAAAGAATGAAACCTAGAATTACTTACATGATTTAGCAATTCCACTTCTGGATACATGCCTCAAAGAATTGAAAGCAAGGACTCAAACAGATGTGGGCACACCTGTGTTCATAGCAGCATTGGTCACAATAAGCAGAAGTAGAAACAATCTGTGGTATATACACACAATGGGATATTACTCAACCTCAAAAAGGAAATTCTGGCGCATGCTACAACATGGATTAAACTGGAGGCCGTTATGCAAAGTGAAATAAGTCAGTCAGAAAAGGACAAATATTCCACCGATATGAGGCAGCTAGAGTAGTCAAATTCATAGAGATAGAAAGTAGGATAGTGGTTGCCAGGGATGGGGGGAGGGGGAGTGGGGAGTTACTATTCTGTGGGTACAGAGTTCCAGTTTGAGATGATGGAAAAGTTCTGGAGATGGATGGTATGGTGGCTGCACAACAATGTGAACGGATTTAATGCTACCGAAATGTACACTTAAAATGGTTTAAAGTAATACATTTTATGTTAGCGTGTTTTACCACAGTAAAAAAAAGACACCTTTGGTCTCATTTATTTTTAGTAATCAAAGTACTAGTTTGTGGGTGTCAAGAATGGAAGGAATGGAAGTTGGAGTCAAGGAAGTGGGGAAGAGGGGGAAGGGCGGGAAGAGTACTCCAGGAAGGGATGAGGCAGGATCGCCAGACTTCGGCCTCCAGGACCTGTGTGAGGGCCTCTGGAACCACATCTGTGGGGTAGGAGGCCACAGGCCCTGTGCATGGTGGGCGTCTGAGGGAGACATGGCTGAGGCCTTTAACAAAGTGGTCACCTCCATGGCCCATGCCAGGTTGGAGAAAAGGGGGAGCAATTAGAGCCTTACCCTTTGAGATGACAGCAGTGGCCACGTTTCTATGCCCTAATGTGTGTGCCCAGGAACTCCACATTGACCCAGAGCATGGAAGACCCACAGGACCACCATTTTCCTGTTTGGGGCATGAGAGCGTGTGAGAAGTGAGGCAGCACCGGGAGCACAGAGGGGCTGGAGCCATCAGGAGGTGGTCTTGGAGTGGCAGACAGTGGTCAAATCATGAAGGATATTGTAGGAACATCTTCCACCCTCCCACCCCAATACCTTCCTACTGCCACTTCCTTCGCCAGACACCCACATGCACACAGTCACGCTCACACTCACCCCTCTACCACATTTTTGTGATGAGAGTACTAAATAATTGACTTCTTGGGTATAGCCTGTATACTTTCTTACCCCCAGCACCCTTAACAGTGCTCTGTAAATATTGTCAAATTTCACTGGTTGTGCAGTTTTCAGGCCAGGCTTGAAAAGATTCCAGGCTAAGGGGCTGTGGATTTGCAGCTGCCTCTGTTGCTTTATCAGAGGATATGGTTAAGGGCAATGCTGTTCTTGGCTCAGACACATTCAGGTCTTCATCTTTTTTTTTTTTTTTTTTTTTTTAAGATTTCATTTGTTTATTTGAGAGAGAGAGAGAGCATGAGGGGGAAGGTCAGAGAGAGAAGCAGACCCCCTGCTGAGCAGGGAGCCTGATGCGGACCGATCCCAAGACTCCTGGATCTTGTCCTGAGCTGAAGGCAGTCGTTCAGCCAACTGAGCCACCCAGGCACCCTCGAGTCTTCATTCGTGTGTGTGTTCCTTCACACACATAAAACACCTACTGTTGGGTATTAAGCTTGGTAACCCAGTAAATTATCAAAACCAGCTGAGGCAATTGAGACCCAAGACCTCATGGATGCACTGGTTAAACCCTTCACATTGGACACAAGGGGTTGCTAAGGTCCGGAGCAGGAATGACATTTGCATATGATCATACAGCAAATCATTGTTTTGTGTTTTCAATTTTTTTCTGGCTTTATTAAGACATAATTAACACATAACATTGTGTAAGCTTAAGGTGTACAATGTAATGATTTAATATATGTATATATTGTGATATGATCACCAAAATAAAGTTAACACATGTATCACCTTACATGGTTACAAGTGTGTGTGTTTGTGTGTGTGTTGAGAACTTTTAAGATCTATGCTCTTAACAGCTTTCAAATCTGAAATACTGGATTTGAAACTATGGTTACCATGGTTGTGTGTTATATCCCCAGAAGTGTTTCTGTGTTTTTTTACACAAAGGACCAAGAAGCATATGAAAAGGCACTCAGTATGACTAACCACTAGAGAATGCAAGGCAGAACCACAATGAGAAACCTCCATGCCCATTAGGATGATCACTATAAAAAAGAAAGGACAACAACAGAAAATAGCATGGGTTGGTGGAGAAAGTGGAAGGCTTGTGCACTGTTGGTGGGGATGTGAAATGGTAAAACCTGTGGAAAACAGGATGGTGGTCCCTCAAAAAATTAAACATAGAATTACCATATGATCCAGCAATTCCACTCCTGGGTATACACCCCTCAAAATGCAAAGAGAGTCTCAAAGAGATATTTGTGTGCCCATGTTCACAGCTGCATTATTCACAGTAGCTATATGTGGAAACAACCTAAACACAGGATGAAAGGATAAGCAAAATGTGGTGTATGCACACAATGGAATATCATTCAACTTTTGAAAGGAAGGGAATTTTACACTATGCTGAATGAACCTTGAGGACATTATGCTAAGTGAAATAAGTCAGTCATAGACAAACTCTGCATGATTTATATGACTTATATGAGATACCTATGCTAGTCAAAATCATAGAGACAGAATGGTGTTTGCCAGTGGAGAAAGGAGGGGGCAAGGGTTTCAAATTTGTGAGATGAAGAGCTCTGGAGATGGATGGGGGTGATGGTTGTTCAACATTATTCAATACCACCGAACTGTGCACTTAAAATGGCTAAGATCGTAAATATGTTGTATGTATTTTCTCACAATAAAAATTATAATTATACAGATAGTACATAAATAAATACATCCTTGCTGTAAAAATCAAACAATATAGACCAAACTAAAGTCTTCCTTGACAACCTCCCCATCAGAATATATAGGTTTGGACCCATGTGTCTTATTTGCTCCTCACACCCCCATATGATTTAAGTATCACTGTGATCTTCATTTTCCAGCCAAGGAAGCTGAACCATAGAGAATTTAGGGACCCTTTCCAGAGCCAGGAAGCACTGGAGTCTAGATTTAAACTCAGGCACATGGAGGACAAAGACTGCTCTCACCAGTGCCCTCTCGGCCTCCTGTATGTCCAACTCTGCTGGACAGGGAGGACATAAGGGGCATCAGGGATAGCCACTGTGCTCAAGGCAGTCCCAGTCCAGTGGAGCAGGCAGACACAAAGAAAATTACTCCAGCCCCACATGGAAATGCAAAAGTAAAACTAATGACATCTACACAGCAGAGGCTACTTATCTTTCTGTCCCAAAGGACAGGTGTTTTCTGAGATGTTACGTTTTTTAAAAAGATGAAATCATAGGTACATCTTTAGCCTTTTTTATTTAGGCCTCAACACAATGTCTCCTTCTTAGAGAGCGAAAAGAGCTCTCCGCCAGTCACCCTCACCCCCGTCACTGCATTGTCTTCATAGTACTTTTCCTTACCTGCTATCTCCTGTTCTTTGTCTTCCTTCACTAGAATGTCAGCTCTGTAGGAACAGGGGTCCTGCCTGTTCTGTTCACCCCGAGTCTCCTGCCCCTAGAACAGTGCCTGGCACATAGTATTGGCTGTATTCGTTTTCAAGGACTTACATAACAACACACCAAAAACTGGAGGGCTTAAAACAACAAACATTTATTTTTTTCACTGTCCTGGAACTAGCAATCTGAAATTATGGTGTTGGCAGGACCAAGTTCTCTCTGAAGGTTCTGGGGAAGACTTCTTCCTTGTCTTCCCTTTGCTTCCTGTTTGTAGCTGCATCTTTCCAGTTTCTACTATTGTCTTTACACAACCTTATTCCTCTGTGTTTCAAAGTCTCCGTTTTTATAAGGACTAGTCATTAGATTTCGAGTCCATCCTAATCCAGTATGATCTCATCTCAACATGATTACATCTACTAAGACCCCATTTCCAAATAAAATAACATTTACAGATACCAGGGATCAGGGCTTCAACATATTTGCAAGGGTGGGACACAATTTGATCCACAAGAGTAGCTAATAAATATATTGAACGAATGATCTGGTGTTCCCTAAAAAACTGCCATAATATGATGAACTCTCAAATGAGGTCAGGCAAAGGCTTTGGAAGGCATCGTTCTGCCTTCCAGGCTTTGTGATGATCAAACAGTACATAAAATGTCTTTTACTGACTATAGTAACTGGAATGTCCAGGTCAAGGGAAATAATGGCTCCAGGGTTCCAGGCACAGATTCAACCTCAGGTGGAATATGAAGATTTAGGTGCCACATTCTCAATGTTCTTACATATTTAATTTATGAGAGCAATGTAATGGCATTGTAAATAAAGTTTAGACAAGAAATCAACCATAATCCCACTACCCTAACATATTTTGGGGGAAAATTCAGGAGGGAAGCTTTCCAGGAAGAGGAAACAAAAAGTACAAAAGCCTCGAGGCATCCGTGACCTTGGTGTGTTCAAGGAGAAGAGATGGCAGTGCAGCTGTGGGTTGCAGTGGTCCACAGGATGATCCAAGTCTCTCACTGGTCATCTTTGTGGGTGTCCATGAGCTCTCAAACCAGCAACCTTCTATTATCTGGTAATCCTCCTCCAAACACCCTACCTTCCACAACCGCTCTGCAAGCACACTAACCCACAAGGAGGATGTGGTGTGGACCTGGTGTGTGTGAAGGGGGGGGGGGTTGATGGATACAATTGGGTCCTCTCTCCAGGGCATTTGGAATTGGGATAGGATAAGGGTCAAACAGTCGCTGGAAAGTTCTGTAACCCTGGAAGCCGTGGGAAAGGTGCTGTGTTCTTCACTTCAGCGAGAGGCAGAAGAGACAGGTCGGTAGGAGGAGCAGCAAGTGTTCAGAGCTGAGTCAACAGTGAGCTTCCTGGTGCATCCATCCTGACAGCCAGCAGGATACCTGAGGAGCCCTCAGGTTCTAGGGCACTTACCAGTATTCCTATCATATAAGAGAAGTGTTTTGAGTAAAAGAATTCTGTGGTTAAATAATTTGGGTAACATTGAGTTAAAATTTATTTTTACTTTAAGATATTATTTATCTATTTGAGAGAGTGTGAGAGGGCATGAGCAGGGAGAAAGAGCAGAGGCAAAGGGATAAGCAGGCTCCCTGCTGAGTAGAGAGCCCAGGGTGGGACTCCATCCAAGAACCCTGGGATTATGACCTGAGCTGAAGGCAGACACTTAACCCACAGAGCCACACATGCACCCATGAGTTAATTAAAATTGAACAGCTTTCTATCTGTAGGACTTCTCAGAGCCTTTAATAGGATTGTGTACATCCAAAAACGAACTAAAAAAAAAAAAAAAAAAGCAAAAGCAAAAAAAACTAACCAAACAAAACAAACCCTCAAGTGAGCTGTATCTCCTACATTGATTCCCCAGGCTACACTGGGAAATAGTGTGACAGTGTTAAGCTGGGAGGCTTTCAGCTTCTGTTTTGACTGAGTCCTGCAAGGTTGAGAATGATCAGCTGTTCTGACCATCAGGAACAAGCCTGTTATTGAAAACATGCATTGCAGGGAGCAATTTTATCCAGTAGAGAAGAAGGATAAGGCGAGAGAGAGAGAGAGAGAGAGAGAGAGAGAGAGCGAGCAATTCCTGAAGGGACAGAAAGAGAATATAGTTCTCTAATGGGTTTTGTCCATTGGGTCCAGGCTTTCAATGAAATTACTGAAAGCTCAGAATCATTCCAGTAATGGATGTAATCACTCATCCGAGCCGCCTAAAATGTATGGCCCTCCACAATATGATTTACTGTCTGAATGTGGAGACTGAGAATCCCCTGCTCAGTAACTCAGAAAAGGATTAGGTAGAAACTATGGGCTTCAAGGGACGCCTGGGTGGCTCAGTTGGTTAAGCAACCGCCTTCGGCTCAGGTCATGATCCCGGAGAACCGGGATCGAGTCCCACATCGGGCTCCCTGCTTGGCGGGAAGCCTGCTTCTCCCTCTCTCACTCCCCTTGCTTGTGTTCCCTCTCTCGCTGTGTTTCTCTCTGTCAAATAAATAAAATCTTAAAAAAAAAAGAAACTATGGGCTTCACAACTGACCCCCAAGCACCCCAGGGCTCGCCGTTCATCTCTCTTGTGCCCACCTGTCATCTGCCGTGTTGGGCACCCTTAGAGACTAGCAGGATGGCCTGGCCATCCGGGAACGCCAGGTCTGATGATGCAGGGAATTAAGATCCAAACTGACACTCAACAGAGGGTGGAGAATGTGGAGCAGAGGGCTTTGGGGGAGGAGGGGCGGAGGGGACAAAAGGGACCACGTAGCGTGGCTACGTTGGATTGGGGGCCAGGTCTAAGCTTTATGAGATGCCAGAGTAAGGGGCCGCGATGCCGGCCTCTAGGGGCCAGTTGGAAGCCTCAGCCAGGCCCACCCTTGGGTGGGGGGAGGCCGCGCGAGCCGGTCCGTGGAGGGCCTCGAACGCCCAGCGAACAGCCCATACTAGACTGCCTATTGTAAACTGGGTGTCGGAAACAGGTTTTATGTAATGTTTATCCAGGACAAGCCATTTGCCCACGCGCCTCGTCGAGTCATACACCGCCTGGGGCGACATGGAGCCCAACTAAGGCTCTAACCCAGCGTTGCAACTGCGCCCTCCTCTGACGCTTGCGCGCGACGTTGGGGGTCGAAGGGCGCCCAGCGGAACCCGGCAGCCGCCCCGCCCACGACATGACCCCGCCCCCTTCCCTGGGCCCGCCCCTGGGGGTGGAGACGTCGGGAGCTGGGAGCCTGGCCCCAAGAAGAGCGCGGCGCGGGACTGCGTCTGCACGCCCGGCGCTCCAGCGCGAGGCGGTCCTAGAGCTGAGCGCTCAGAGCGCACCGGCTAGTCCCGCAGGGCAGGTGCGGCGCGGTGCCCGGGTTCTCGCACTTGGCGGTCCCATGTGCCCGCGTGTCGGGGCGCGTGGACCTGGGCTCAGGTGAAGCTCTGGGAAGGGGCAACACGGCGGTGACGACATGGAAGCGGAGGAGCCCTGTGTCCCCGGCGCTCCTGGTGCGCTCGGTGCCCAGAGAAGCCAGAGCGCACCCCGTCCGGAGCCGCGCCTGTCCAGCCAGCTGCTGCCCGAGCTCTACACCTTCGTAGCGCGAGTGCTCTTCTACCTGGCTCCCGTCTACTTAGCCGGCTACCTGGGGCTCAGCATAACCTGGCTGCTGCTCGGCGCTCTGCTGTGGATGTGGTGGCGCAGGAACCGCCGCGGGAAGCTTGGGCGCCTGGCGGCCGCCTTCGAATTCCTAGACAACGAACGCCAGTTCATTAGCCGCGAGCTGAGGGACCAGCACCTGCCGGCCTGGGTGAGTTGGGCGGAGCCGGCGGTGGTCGGAGGTGGGGCGGATGCTCTTAAAGGTTCGGAAAGAACCTGCGCTCGGCGGGGGACTTGGGGGCGGCAGCTGCGCGATTCGCACACCTGATGCCCCACCAAGCCCGGAGCACAGACCCCTCGCCGCGGGTCTGAGGTTGAAGGGGCCAGGGAGGAACCTAGGTTTCACTTAAGGGACCAGAGCCTAGGAGAAAAATCACAGGCGGGCCACACCCAGGGGGGGAAAAAAGGGCGTCTGGGACTTTGCAAAGTTACTCGGGAGGAAAAGCAGAAGGCATTTCTTCCACCCGCCTGTTGATTCAAGGAAAGAACGCTGGGTGCAAAACTGATCCGCAAATGCAGCAATGACAGAAACTGCAGACTGGGTGCCTCAGCAGAGGTCCGGACAGAGAGAGGGGGCCGGCCTAGAGATGGAATTGAAAGGATGGGGTGGAAGCCTGGATCACCAGCTTCTCTCCCTCCCTCTGCATGGTAGGGATGCTCAGACTTGCCCAGTAACATTCACATATTCACACTCTACACTGCAGACCTGTCTCCTGGTGTGGAATAGCCTGGACTAGGGTTTCTCAAATGCTTCCAGTTCTGACAATCACCTGGCCCACTTAAAAAAAAAAAACCAACAAGTTGAGCTTCACCTCGCAACTGCCAGGTGGGACTGAGGCACCTGGGTGAATTTGGGAAACACAGGCAACAGGGGCATTAGGTCCAAGCATTGGTCTGTGGCAAAACTACAATTCTGGGTGTTTCTCTGATTCTCCCAGATACACTCAGGCCCACAGGGGGAGATGACCAGAAACCACCAGACCCTGCATTTCCTCTGGCCCAAGAACTTTATTCTAAAGTTCAGCCCCGCAGTGACAGTAGCCAACAAAATGAGGTGTGCCAAGAACATATTAGAAAAGCCTGTTTATATTTATCTTTAAAAGGAGAGAAATTAAACCTTACTATATCAGTTTGCTACGTTTGCTATAACAAAGTAACACAGACACAACAGAAATTCATCTAGATTGAGGTGTCAGCATGGTCTGCTTCTTCTGAGGCTTCTCTTTGTAGATGGCTGTCTCTACCATGTCCTCATAGGGTCTTCTCTCTACATATCTGTGCCCAAATGTCCCCTTCTTATAAGGTTAGATTGGGTTAGGACCCATCCTGATAACTTCATTTTAACTTAATCACCTATTTAAAGACCCTATATTAAAAACAGTCACATTCTCGGACACTGGCGGTTAGGATTTCAACATACGAGTTTGGGGAATATGGCTCACTTCATAACATTGATATTTAATATACGGATTGAGTACAGTTTTGTAAGTTGGTTTACACCCTTCTGCTGAGGGTGGACAATAAAAAGGCACAATGACAACTTTCAAAGGATAGCAGTCATGGGAACAGTATTTGGGGCCTGTCTCCCAAACTTGGTTATCCTGATTATTCTTTGGGAGCTTGTGATCCTGAAAGATTGGGATCCAGAGAGCAGACCTGGACTGATCCACACACCTTGCTCGGTGAGGGAATCTTGGATGCCTGTCAGACCTCTGTTGGGACCCCATGGTGGCTTCATTCCATGAAGGTGGGCTTGAGAAGCCTCACCTAGTGACAGGCCTCCCTTTCTTGGATTAGGGAACACCTCTAGATATTTAGTTGTGTACAAAAGGCAATATTTCTGAAATTGAGGCAAGAATCAGACCCTGTCGGGGCAGGCATTCATATGCCCCAACCACTACCACCGCCCCAATGCACATAAACACCAGAAGCAACGTGAAACTAGCCAACGGGGAGCTCAGCTTGATGGGTAAGACAACACAAGAAGCTACCTCGCCTTATAAACTATACCCCAGGCCTGACCCAGTTGGGCATAGGGACACACAGAGGAAGGTGATGGCGTCTCTCCTGCCAAGAGGGCAGTCTGGGGCAGGAAGTAGATATATATAGGTAATTGCCATGGAGGGCTCAGAGAAACCAGAGGTAAGAGCCTGAACAGGGTCCAGCTAAGGGTTGAAAGTGTGCAGTGAAGAACATCCCACTTGATTTCCATAGCAGATGGTCCACAGACCATTGTCTCCTTCTTCCTTGGCAGAGTCCTGGGAGGGGCCTGGCCTTAGCTTGCATTCTCCAGACTCTCCTGGCTGGTGGGCCGGGCCTGGATTGCCTTTTGGTGCTGCAGAGGGCATTCCAAGCTGGGGGAGGCTTTTGGGCACAGCATGGAGGCACAGCGTGGCCAGTATACAAGGGGCACCGTGTGGTCTGGTTTGGCTGAAATGTGTAGCAGGGGTGACGGGCCACACTGAGGTGGGCTTGATGGAGGTTGAGTCTGATTCTGAAGGCCACATGGAGCCTGTGGAAGGCTTTGGAAAGACACTGTAAAAAGCAGTGTTAGTGGAGGAATGAAGCTGATGAAGAGAGACCCAGATGTGAAATTGATTTAAGCCAAGATGGTGGTAGTGGGTTCAGAGAAGGGGGACGAGAGACAAATGCAAGAATGGGACACTGGGGACTTGGTGGCCTCTAGATTGTGAGGGGGAGAGATCCAGGAATCTTCTAGGGTGTTTTCTGATGTGGGGAGCTTGGCATCCAGAACAAGAAGCAGGTCTGAGGAGGCTGGTGTGGAGTGAGTAATTAGATGCAAGTGTGGGCTTTTTGCCCTGCATCGGGGAAGTTGCCGGGCTGGGGATGATGTGGAAAACCTGGAAGCGACTTGTTTGAATCTTCTCCCATCTTGTCCCTGTCTTCCAAGGACCAGATTAAGAGCCATGGCTCTGGGTATGGCTGGGGTAGCATGCCCCTTGCCCACAACTTCAGAGCTGGGGTGTCTTTATCCTAGACAGGGGCCTTTCAGCATGCCTGTTTCCCTGTTTTGAGAACTGACTGCCTTGCATGGAATTGAGGTCAATGACTTATGACCCACTTTGGTGTCAAGAACTATTTTGACAAAAGAACAGATGGCAAACCCATAGTTGGCAGGGAGGAACGGGGCTTGACGAAGAGTTGAGGGTCTTGGCTACTGCACTCAGGCCCAGTCCTGCAGGTTGTCCCCGGCGCAGCAGCACCCAGTGAGGGGATGTGGGGCTGTTTGGAATGGGCGTCTTGACCTACTTTGCTCCAAGCCCCAATGAGGGGCTGGAGGCCCAGGCCTCCTGAGCTGGAACAAGCCTCCCCTGTCCGGCTGTGGTGGCCATGGCCAGTTCTCAATGAAGCCAAGACTCCTCCTCAACATGTTGCTCCAAGCTGCTGCCCCCAGGTGATCTTAGAGAGTCATTTCCTTCACTGAGCCACAGTGTCACCCCCCCCCCCCAAAGGCAGTTGTTTCTGGTCAAATGTCACACAGCCCTGCCCCCGCTTAGTTCCCTTCCCTTCCATGGAAGAGCTAGCCGGAAGGAAGGACTCCTCTGCTTTGAAAGAGGTGACAAGTAAAGAAGCCGTGGATTCTCTTGTGGGGTGCACTTGGCTGGCCCCCTGGAGAGAGTGGGCCACGCTGCCTCCCGCTGTTCTTCGGCTCTCAACGGAGGAGCAGCTGCCGCTCCCTCTTCAAGTGCGAATGTTGTGTGTGTCTCTGTGGGTGTGAATGGTCTGTGATAGATTTTTTTTTATAGATCTGGTACACAGTTTTTAAATCTATTTTTCGGGGAACATAGAGCCTCCTCCATGAGCCCACTCTGCTGGGACTGGGGACAGCACAGTGCTGAAAGCCAAGTCCTCGCAGCCGCAGAGCTGGAGAAGCCCCAGCTCCGCCATCCCGGCTCCCCAGGTCAGTTCTGCACAGGGTGGTCTCGTTCGCGAGTCTGGCTGCAGAGAGGCGGGGGTGTGCAGCGTGGAGGGTGGGGAGGGTGTGCTGGATTCTTGGTCTCCCAGGCCTCCTAACGCTACCTTCCCCCAGTCTGACACTCCTCACCAAGTGTCTCACCAGCAGACACGTCTGCCTGTGGTCCCAGCTCTAGCCGGGCTTGCTCTCTCCTGCCAGCTGATAGCAATCAGTTGGCAACTTTGCTAGGGATAATTAACCCTGTGCATCTGCTAAGATGGGGGTGAGGGCTGATGGGGTGTGAGGGCTGATGGGATGTCAGACTCCAAGTCCAGGTACAGACTTGGATTCTGACGCCCATTCACAAGGGGATGGGGGGGGGGGGCTTGAGAAGGTCCCCTGTGTACTCTGGGTCCCCGATTTCCCTCCAAAAATGGGGAGGCTTTAGGAGATGCTCTGTGGAGTCCCTTCAGCCATTGGAGTCTGCCATCATGAATCAGTCCCAAGTTGGCTTTCCTTTCGTGCCGCCGTTCCCCAGGACCCTGTTTGGCAGTGTTTCTTGCCTACCCATCATCTAAATGGGTGCACCTTGGGGACATCAGCTAGGCAAGGACCGGGGAGAAGTGAACTGCTCACGCAAAGCAGAGAGCACGTGAGGGCTCCCAGCAGTGTGCCCAGGATGGTCTCCCCCAAGGCTACCTGCCAGCACTCAGGCGAAGGACCAGGGTTGAGTGTGCTGCTTTCCTGGGGCTGAGTTTGACATTCCTTCCGTGGGTGGAGCAGCAGTCTGTCCCAGCCTAGGCTCTCAAGGTTGGTCCTTTGCCGACGCTCTTGTTAATTAGAGGAAGTAAATGGCAATGGCAGCTCGGAGCTGGGCTGGCCACTCAGATGAGCTCAAATCTCAGAAACCGTGCTGTGGGACCTGGTCTTAAACATCTCTTACTTGTGAGGTCTCTACAGCCTTGTGAGGTCATGTGTATGGCTTGGAGTCGGGCTTGTTCTCAGGAAGGAAGAAGTGAGGCATGTTTTAGTCATGCCCTTTGAGTCTCTGCTGCACATCTCAGTGATACTCCATGGACTTCTCATGTCTTGGGCCAGGGTTGGGCAAGAAGGCAGAATGTGGGTGTCCGCCCCTTCAGGCCCAATGCAGGGATCTCAGGCATCCCTGTGTTCATTCCTATACTCAGTCAGCAAGCATCTCTTGAGAGCTTAGTGCTGCCGGCTGGCTGATGATATGAGTGACACATGGTCCCCGCCCGCAAGGAATCCCTGGTCTGGGTGGGGATTCAGACCTGCTAGAGCCACCTTTCCTGATTCAATGTGGTCAGTCCTTGGAGGTGGCAGTGCCAGGCTCTGAGAAAGCCAGGGGGAGGGGGCTAACCCGGGCTGGAAGGGGCCCACGAAGTGACACTTGGGTGTTGCTGGCTGTGGCAGGGGGTGGGGACTCGGGACAGGTTTGGTCCCTTGAGCTCATAGCTTATTCTGGGGTGAGCAGATTCTGGGACAGCAAATTATGATACCCAAACTTACATGAGACTGCCCATTGCTTTAGGTACAGGGGGTTGGTTTTTTTCTGCAATAGAAGTATCCACAGCAGTCTTCTCTCTGAGCCAAATACCTGAGGACCTTAGTAATGGGGAGGTCACGTGGTGGATAAGGCTTACGGCCAAGGCAGGGGACAGCCACAGTCTGGTGGGCAGGAAGTGCGGAAAGCTGGCCACCAGCTTCCGTCAGCTTCCTAGCCCGGACGTGGCGTGGGTTGAGCAAGTACTTCAGTGGGAATGGCCCCAGTCATTCCGGAGGCACTGCTGGGGGCTGTGCGCTGTCCTCTGAAGGCCACAACCCAGCTACACAGAGGAGCAGGGGACTGGGATCTAGGCTTCCCAGCCCCCTTCCTGACCCTCCCAGCCCTCCATTCACAGTCACGCCTCCAGAATCTAGGGTTTTTATTGGAGGGAAACCTGGAGCTTAAAGCCCCAACGTGTTAACAAGTGCTTGACAAGAGTGCTTTCTCTCTTTCTCCTCCTTTACTACAAATAGTGAAGAGTGAAAATGTTTTCTGTCCCAGTGGGAACTGGTAAAGGGGAAAGCCCCATTATCTTTCCTCTGCCTTTCAAGCCAAGGGAATGAGAGTTCACCCCCTCTGACCACACGGGAAGCCAGGGCTGGAGCCAGGGCAGCCCTTCCTGCCCAAGAAGCCCCATGCCAGTGCACCAAGGGTCCCCCAGACCACTCAGAGTAAAGAGCCAGGGGACTTCTCAGGGACACAGGGTGTCTCAAAACCCTGAAGTCAACCACTCCATTCTTTTGCCCAGGTTATGTTTATTTTCTTAAGTCATTGGTTATAAATTGGTTAAAAATCTGGTTTTTCTGGTTATAAAAGTGAAAGTATTCCCATTGTAGAACATTTAGAAATGGCCTAGAAGAATCAGGACAAGTGTTTACTGTCCCTCCGCCCAGAAATAACACCGGTCTATTTGTGTATACTTCTTTTGTATGGAAGGTGTATGAAAACAGATCTTAAAAAAAAACTTTTACCCTTTTTTCCACTCTCCTATTTTGTTTTTCTGTTCTTTACATTATATTACCAGCATTCTCCAAAAAGCCTGTTTAAGAACTATGCTATCCTTCATATGAATGTACCCTGTGCTGCCGAACTATTTTGCTAGCACTGGTGGTTATTTCCCAGCGTGGCCTCCTCATGTGGCTGGCCGAGGCGGGCGGCATCTCCTAGGTCTGTCTGGGTTTTCTCCCTCTGCCTTGCCAGCCTGGCTCCCTTGACCCTTCCTTCAAGTCCAAGCTCACCCCCTCCCCCCACTATCAGATCCTACTCCTCCAGGCCCCCACAGCACCTGGAGCCTGTGTCATTCCACTTCCTTTCTGCACTTGCACCTTTCGATTTTCATGTCTGACTTTTTCTCCAGACTGAATGCTCTTCTAGGGCAAATGTGCATTTCTTGCTCACATCTGGGCCCTCAGTTCCTCACTCAGTGCCCAGTACATAGTAGGCTCTCAGGAAAATTCTGTCCTTTGGATGCTACAGTGAGTGCTGTAGGAATCTTAGGCCATGTTCCTCAAGTTCCTTATCATGGATTCCTCCGTGTTAAACCCATGTCAATGATTAGGAACACCTGGGGGCAACTGGGGGGTTCAGTCGGTTAAGCATCTGCCTTTGGCTCAGGTCATGATCTTGGGGTCCAGGATCGAGCCCCCATGAGGCTCCCTGCTGAGCAGAGAGCCTACTGTCCCTCTCCCTCTGCCCCTCTCCATGATCTCCCTCTTTCTCCCAAATAAAAAAGTAAAATCTTTAAAATAAATGCTTAGAAACACCTTAAAGATTCTCATTCCCACTTCACTGTGGCCTTGTCAACATCAACGATTACATTTTATGGCCTTTTAAGGCATACATTGTTTTATTATACTTTGCAGATAATTGTTTTATTTTGTTTTTCACAAATTGAAGGTTTGTGGCAACCCTGCATCGAGCAAGTCTATGAGGGCATTTTCCCAACAGCATTTGCTCACTTTATGTCCCTGTGTCACATTTTGGTAATCCTTGCAGTATTTCAAGATATTTCATCATTATTATATTTGCTGATCTGTGATGAGTATGAGTCCCTGAAAGCTCAGGGGGTGGTTAGCATTTTTTAACAATAAGGTATTTTTTAGTTAAAGTTTGTACATTTTTTAACTTAATACTATTGCACACTTAATAGACTACAGTATCGTGTAAACATAGTTTTTATATGGGAAACTGAAAAATTCTTTTGACTCATTTTATTGTAATATTCACCTCATCACAATGACCTAGAACCAAACCTGTAATATCTTTGAAGAATGCCCACACTCGTTTGGCAAGCAAAAAGATACATTTTTAACCTTCGGGCATTTTACCAAACCTAACTTTCTGGATTCCGGTGACTCACAGTTACACTCAGGTTTCCTTGAAGAAAATGCCTCTGTGGACGGCTCAGGGCAGCCCCTCTGTATGCCAAGCCCTTCTTCCTCAGCAAAGGGGGACAGGCTCTTGGCACTAGTATTCCTGTCCCCAGTGACTCCCTTTGTAGTCTTACCGCCACGGGATGGGAACCTATCTCAAAAGACCTGAGACACAGGGCCTGCCTGTGTAGGACTTCCCTGGGGGGATACCTGGAATGAGGGGGCTCTTCTCCTCCTCTTTGAGCGTGGGAGGGAGTTGGCAGCATCAGTTTGAGTCTCCAGGCGTGTGAGTGTAAGAATATGCCCACTGGCGCAGAGAAGAACCATAAGGCTTTTTTTCCCAGCAAAGAGGTCATGTCCTTCCTGTACCTGTGATTCTGTGGCTGTGTCTCCGTCATTCTGATGCTCATGTCTCAGATTTTTGAGGTACAAAGAGACACACGAACCTTCTCTGTACTTCTCTATGTCTGTGTGTCAGTCAAAGGTTGCTTCCATGGGAAGAGCTACCATCCCTGTGAGGGGGAGTGAGTCGGTTGGCCTGCTGACTCTTTAAGCGTAGCATCCCACGCCTCTGCCTCCTGAGAGGGTCTGGTGGCCCAGAGCAGCTGCCCGGGCCTCCACAGAGGGCTCCGGCGCTGATGGCTGCCACCATGACTCTGGCTTCATTGCCTCTCTGCCGTGGGGTCATTTTTCCTAAAGGGTTTAAGAGATAAAGCATGACCATTGAGAGATAGGCATTGTGTGAGGCCGTTGTCGTGGCCTTTGCGAGCCTGGAATTCTGATTTGGACTTGAGTTTGCTTTACAGTCTGTCTCTCTTCTCTGGGCTTTTGTTACCTCCACTGCCTAAAAGTTGCTGTCATTAAAACATGAGCCACTCTGTCTGGGAGGCTTTGGCCCAAGCACACTAACAGCAGATGTGAGTCAGCATTCAGGGAGAGCTCAGGGGCCGATGGAGGCCCCCATCTTTCTAAGTTTCTCTCAGGGACACTGCAGAGGGAAGGGCAGGCATCCAGGGCCTGGGCAACTTAGAGATTTTCCAGGCCTGCTTTGGGGAAGTGCTCACACCTGTAATACATCAGTCAGCATAGTGTTCATGTTCTGGGGGATGAACGGTGCTAGATGGGGCTCCATTGACAGGGGATTTTCATCATCATCTCCTGGTTGTAGAGGTGGGCAGCAGAAGCATGGCAGTCCCACTACCCTCAATCCAGAGAAGCCTGAGGCTATGGGGGAGGAGGAGTGTCAGGAGCAGAGCCCTCTCCCCTCCCAGGAAGCACTGGTAGAGAAAGCAGCTGGGGGTGGGAGTGGCTCACATTCTAGGGGCAAGGGTGCCCAAAGCCAGGCAGACTCATGATGTGTTTTTCATTTGCTGGCTCTTGCCTTCCCTTGCGCTTTGTGGCACAAAAGATACTCCATAAGCTGCTGGTAAGAATTTGATGACAAAGCAGTATTCTTCCAGGAGGGACAGCTGGAGACGCACAGTCTGTAACTTTGGAGCCCTAGTCAGGAGCCCCAGAGGGCGGAGGAGTCACCTTCTTCCAGGGCCTGAGCAGGTCCTCGAGCCTTGGGAGCCCTGAGCACTCACTCTCCCACACTCTCTACCACCATGATCAGAACAACCTGGGAGCTCCTTAAAGATACAAGTTTCTGGGCCCCTGCCCAAAGGCTTCAGTTCCTGAATCAGAATCTCTGAGGGTCCTTCCCAAGGAGCTCCCCAGGTGGTGGTCTTGTACACAAAAGGTTGAACCCCCTGCCTGAGTCTGGCCCTTTGCATTGCTGGGGGCTGTGGCTGTCTCCCTGCTGCCTGGTCTGAGGGACCCCCAGCCTTTCTGGGCCTTCCCTTTGTTTGCCTAGGGAGGAAAGACATGCACAGAGGCTCTGATTGGGTTCCTCTGCCACGCCCCCCTGTGGAGCCCTCCCCGCATTGGACAGTTTCACGCAGGCGCCTCACAAGCATTGGGCGCAGCCTGTCTGCGGGGCGCACCCCTCAGCCAATCCGCAGAGGCTAGGAAAACAACATTCAACTGCTGTCCTCCTCCTTCAGCCTCTGGCACCCTCATTGTGTTCCCCTTTCCTCATTTTCTCTTCTCCCTTCTCTGTGGCTTCCCAAAGCACGGAGCTGCAGGCCCCTGGAGATCCCCTAGAGAATTTGCAGGACTTTGGATCAGACAGAGTTGGTGACATTCTTGGCATGTACCTGAGGACAGAGGTGTCAGAGTGTCTGCACCTCTGGCGTCTGTGCAGCTGCCAACAACAGTCATCCCTTCTGGAGCATTTACCCTGAGCCAAGGAGGGGACTGAGCACCACACATGCATTGTCTTATCTACTCATCTCGGGGACTCTGTGAAATTGGCAGCACTGTACCCATTTGTGGATGAGAAAACCGAGGCTGGCAGAGGTGAAATTTTAAATGCACAAGGAATATTTCGACACTAAGATATGGACTTGACGTGCTGACACTTCAGGTGCAGGAGGCAGGGAGAAAAAGTTTAAAGGCTGGGCTCAAATTATATGCTGGTGAAATGTGAGTTCTGGTCACCTGGGTAATCTGGGCACATACCAACTGATCTCAGAGCCTCTCTTCATCTGTAAAATGAGGATGATTGTGGCCTTGCTGTGTACCTCATGGGGTATTAGGAGGGTGAAATGAAAGTCATCTGTAGAATGTCCTTTGTAAACTATAAAGCATGGCCTACCACTGAAGACTCGGGTCCCATGAGGGCAATCCTCTGCTAAATTAGACTTTCTGTAAAAGAGTACATAGAGTACGTATAGTCGTATGAAGGTTTTCTTAAGAGGAGTGAGGGGCAGGGTGGAGAAGCACAGACTTGGTGGGGAGCCAGACCTGGGTCTGTGTCTCAGGTCCGGCACTCTATAGCGGGGGACTGGAGGCACCCTTTCTGAGCCGGCCTCTCCTCATCTGTACAACGGGGCAGATAAAGGATTAAGGTGAGTTTTAAGTGACACGAGATAACACGACCTGAAAAAGGTTGCAAATAGGTTGGAAAAGAAAAAACTGGGCAACTCTGAACTAAAAGTAAGTGAGGATGGCAATTCTCATATTAGACATGATAGAATGTAATTTGGATATATCCTAAAGACCAGGATATTATACCATAGAAGGAACAGTAATGGAAAAGGTAATACAACAGGTATTACAGATTGCAAAAATGTATTTGTATTACAAAGGTAATTAATACAAATATAAAAGAAAAGGTAATGCAGCCATCATGGGCATGTATGTACTGCATAAAAATAAATTTGTAATTTATTACAGTTCTGATGGAACTGCCCAGGGAAGTAGATAAATCAACGGCTGGGCTTAGAGATTCTAATACATTCCTCTCTGAAAATGATAAATCAAGTAGGCAAAGAGGAAACAAGGATAAAGAATAGTCAAAGGACATTATTTTTTTTTACAAAGGACATAATTAATAACTTGATCATATATGGAATAGTCACAGAAATTAATTATGCACTAGGCCACAAAGTAATTATCAATATATTCCAATGGATTGCCATCTGACAGACTGTGCAGACATAAAGAAATGGGATCAGAAAACAGTAAATAGCCTTAGAAATCTTACATGTCTAAATATTTTAAAATATCGCTATTTAAAAAAATCATTGTTTAAAACGTAGTCATAATAGGAATTATGAAAAGACTGGGAACTGAATAGTGATGAAAATACAATGGCAGAAATCATAGGGGAATCTATAAATTTGAATTTCTCATAAACCAAAAACTGAAAATAAATTCTTTAACTCTAAAAACTCTCTAAGTCAGAGAGCAACAGATTTAGATCAAATAAATAGGGAAAGAAATAATACATATAATGATGAAAACCAAAAAATCATAAATGTAAAGAGGAAAGAATTACTAACAACTAAAGCTAGTTCTCTGAAAAGATTAGTACAATGGGCAAAACCTTTGGCAAGCTCAATTTATTAATAAATAGAAAAAGACGAAAATAAAATCTGGAATGAAAAGGCAGAAATAACTATAGATAAAGCAGATTAAAAATAAAATATTATAAACAAATATATATCAATACATTTGAAAACCTAGATGAACTAGATACATTTCTAGAAGAATACAAATGCCCAGATTACCACAATAAGAGATAAGTAGACCTTGAATATACCATTAACCACTGAAGAGAGAAGAGGTAATTTATTACTCCACAAAGCCTCAGGCTATGATGGCTTCATAGGTAAGAAACACTAAACTTCACTGATCAGATAATTCCTATTATTTACAAATTGTTTTAGAAAATAGGAGGATATGCAAAAGCTGTCCCACTAATGCTATAATTTATTGTAAAATCTTTATACAAAAACTAGTTATGGATTGTGCAAGAACAAAAATTGGAGGTATCACTTTGAATCGTGAGTGTTTAAAACCTAAATGAGTATCAGGCTAACTAAATGTACTGCTTCAAATGGGGCTCATCCCAAGAACGATAGAGATGGGTTTTTGTTGTTGTTGTTGTTGTTGTTGTTTTAAAGATTTTATTTATTTGACAGAGAGAAACAGCAAGAGAGGGAACACAAGCAGGGGGAATGAGAGAGGGAGAAGCAGGCCTCCTGCCGAGCAGGGAGCCTGATGTGGGGCTCGATCCTGGGTCTCCGGGATCATGACCTGAGCCGAAGACATCGCTTAACCAACTGAGCCACCCAGGCGCCCCGAGATGGTTTTGTTTTATAAAGAAATCAGTTAAGTTGGCCGCCTTAATGGACAAAAGGGAAAAATGACCTGATTATCTCAATAGATTTGAGAAAGTGTTGAATGTAGTTCAATACCTATTTCTAATGAAAGCTCTTGGAAATTTAGCTATTGAAAAGCACTTCCTCAACTGGATAGAGGCTGTCCTCTAAAAATCTACAGCAAAAATCATGCTTCGTGGAAAAACTTCTGTTTGATGTCAGGAGCAAGATAGAGGTGCTTGCTGTCCCTACCACTGCCTGGTGTGATACCAGAGGGCCTGGCCAATGAAGATAATACTTAAGAGAAATAAGAAGGATAAGGATAAGAAAAAAAAAGGTTATTGGAGATTATAAGTATATAAAAATAACCCATGAGAATTAATGAACAGTTAGAACCAACAACAAATTTCAACAAAGTTGCCCAGAAAACGAAATACCACTTTTAATTACCATAAAAAAACCCCAAAGTAATCTAACAAAAAAAAATGTATGGGACTTTTATAGAAAAAGGCTTATGATCTTAAATGGGAATACAACCAAATGTGAGTTCATAAAGGGAAATAGTGTGTTCATGGATGCAAAACTTAATATTATAAAGCTATCCATCCTCCTACAAATGTATAAATTCAAAAATATACCAATCAAAATCCCAGGAGGATTTTTTTGGGGAAGATGGACAAGATTCTAAAATTCATGTGGAAGCATAAATACCCACTATTAGCTAAGTTGGTTTGAAAAAGAAAAGCAGAGAGGAATCCCCCTACTCTGAGTCATGCGGCGAAGCCACAGTGATAAGAACAGTGTGGTGCTGGCAGGAAACAAGCACTCAGACCGTAGAGTTCAGTGCCAAGTCCAGAGACACACCAGAGTACACATGAGAAGCTGACATATGGGGAAAGTTGCTTCACAAGTCAGGAGGAAAGATGGATTTTTTTTTTTTATGTGTGATATTAGAAAATTGCCTTAGTGGGAGTCTGGAGAGAAATGAAAGTATATGCCTGTCTTACCCGCTATAAAAAATTTCAGACAGATTGAAGACCTAAAGCTAAAATATGTCAACAGATAAAAGCATGGAATAACTTTGAGAATTTGAAGTAGGGAAAGATTTTTTTAAAAGGCCAATTATAATGGAAAAAATTACTCCTTTGTCTCCAGAGAGCATTGTGGCCGAGTAGTTGGTCCCTAAGTGTCGGTCTCTCCAATGTCATCCTCTGATCCAGGACTTAACTCTGTGGCAGTCACAGAGAAGGTGGCCTGGCTCACGATTTGACTCTCTGGGGAGTCATGACAGGTGTTCAGATTCAGGCAGAGGAGAGCCGGCAGGATGCCTGAGGCAGAAGACAGTGACTTGATGATCCCTATTTTCTTGGCCTGAATTGCTGCTCTCATCAGACTTGTTCTCTAGGGGAATCTCTTAGCAAGGAGCCTCAAGCACAAGTGTGGCTGGCCAAGAGGCTGTGAAAAGAGTGTGGGCCCGGGGCACTCCACTGCTGTGCACACCATCAGGGTGAGTGTGGGGCACTGGAATGCAAGGGGCGGGCTGGTCATTGATTCCTCAGAGCCAACCCTCCCGGAACTCCAGAATCATGCCAGGAGCTGCTTAAAACTAAATTGCAAGGCCCCACCCAGAAACACTCTGATTCAGTAGGTGTAAAAGACAGCTCAGGAATCTTTGTCTGACTGGCTCCCAAGTGTGGCCAGGGTTGGACCTGCCAGACTGGATCACTTTTCCAGGGTGCAGGAGATGAGAACTAGCTTCCAGGGGTGCAGAACCTCCCCCTGGGTCCTCCCCTGGAGAGGTGGGGGTGGGAGGTCGAAGGGGGTATAGACATCAGGTGTGCCCGGGGCAGGATGCGAGTGCAGTGGTCAGGACAGAAGGAGAAGAGGGAGGGGTCCAGGCAGCAGGCTTGGGCAGCAGAGAGACAAAGGTGCAGGGAAAGCCCAGCTGTAACCTACTTTTCTCCTCTGTGAGGGTCCCACTCCCTGCACTTTTGTAAGATTCCATGGAATGATGTGTTAATTGCCTGCTTCCTTTACCAGCCCAGGAGTTGTTGGAAGGCAAGAAGCTTGCATTCATTTATGCATTCATTCATTCATTCCACAAATATTTATTAAGATATTCATATGCCAGGGTCAGGTACTAATAGGGAACTGCCTGCTTCCTAGACTGGAAGCTCTAGTGGCCTGACTCAGACAGTAAGACCCAGCAGCTCTGATGAGGTCTATTAAATGCCACAATGGAGAACCGGCAGATACCTAATAGGGACACCTATCTCTGACTAGAGAGATCAGGAAAGGCTGCCTGGAAGAAGTGAAGTCAAAGATGGTGATGAATGGAGCAATCAAAGAGGAATGGGGATGTCGGTTTCAGCCCCACATGGAGGAGTTGTTACATTAGTGCTGGGTGGTATGATAGGGAGCAATGAAAGGGTCTCACCCTCCCTTTGCCTGGTACTGGCTTGGGACCCAACCTAGGGCAGCAGGAGCAGGGGATGAATGGTTGAATAGGCTGCTGCTCCTCAGCTGAACTGGATGGGCTGGCCCTAGTCCCTCCCCAGTTCCCCCAAGATTCTTTTCTGGTCATTGCCTTCTGTTCCTATGGACGAGACTAGCTTCCGCTCTGGCAGTGATTTTCCTTTAAAACCTGGGAATATCAGCTTCTTCAAATCAGTATGTATCGCTGTCCAGAACTGGGGAAACTGAGGAAGGGCTTGATGTTCTGGGAGTCCCAGAAGTACTGGGCTTCTCAGACTTCTCAAGGCTGTTAAAAACTGCTCCTGAGGGACCCCTGGGTGGCTCAGTCGGTTAAGCCACCAACTCTTGATTTCGGCTCAGGTCATGATCTCCGGGTTATGACATCCAGCCGTGCATTGGGCTCCACACTCAGCAGGGAGTCTGCTTGGGATTTTCTCTTCCTCCCTCTCTCCCTCTGATCCTTACCCTGCACCCAAATAAATCTTTTAAAAAAGGAAAACTCCTAAAAGAATTAAATTACTCCATACTCCTGGGCATAGTGTTCTAGGCCAGGGTCTACATTTTGGGCCTTCAGGGCACCCCAAGAGCTAGCCCAAGGCCTGGTGTTCACTTGGTGTGTGAATCGCATGGACACGTTTCCTTTCCTGACCTTGGGAGGTGCTACGCCCACCATGAACCTGATCCCAAGTTGGCCTTGTGCCCTGAGGACTTGGAGACAGAGATGGCCGATGTTACCATTTTTTATCATGTTTTGTGTCCGGCACCAGTACAGTCTTACCCATTTCTCCCTGAAAACCTTAGGGGCTGGGCTGGGGGGTCTATGAGAAGCTCAGCAGATAGTGGTGGAGGCGGAGAATCTAGCAGGGAAAGGGTTCAGAACCCTCAGAATCAGGTCCTGCAAAGGTTAGCCAATAGGACTGCCACTTCCCCTGGAGGGGTAACCCCCAACCCAGGGGTGTGGCTGGGGGCTGTGACTTGAAGGAATCTCCCCTGTGTGAGGACAGGATCTGGCCTGCTGGGAACCGGGGCTCCCATTCCCCAGTTGCCTCTGCAAACGTTATGAGCCCCTCTTCAGCCTTTCAGATTGCAATTATTATCTTAGGAATCAACACCATCCTACCTGTTGCTAAGTGGGAGAAAGCAGACAACCAAACACTGACCTCAACGTCTGTGAAGACTACATATCCTTGTTTCTACAAGAGACTGGAAAGAGATTTACTCTCCTGTTAATGGTGGCTGTCACTCAGCATTCTCCGATAAAATGTCTTTCCTTTTGCTCACCTACATGTTCTAATTTTTCTCCAGCGGCCACGGTTACTTGTGTCATTAAAAGAATAAGCAGGGCAGAAGTGGTCTTCTGCGAGGAGCGGTCGGTGGTACCCGTGGCACGCGGGGCGGGGGTTCCGACTTTCCTCCGGGAAGGCAGGGCTTATTTGCATAAGCAAACAGGGGGTTCTGGCCCCGCCCTTCCAGCCTCAGGGCTTCGGGGCGCAGTCGGGTGGGGCAGCAGTCGGCCCAGAACCGCCCACACGCTAGCCTCTGGGCGCCGGTTGGTGCAGTCTGGTTGCTTGTCGCCTGTCCCACCGGACAGTGCGCCCGGGGGCAGGGCTGGCTGAATCTCCGCGGGTGCCCAGCAGGCGCTGAGCGAGGGCAGGGAGGAAGACTGGAGGCCCAACTGGCACGGTGGCCACGGGAACCGGGGGCTGCGAGGCTGGGTCTCCAGGGGCGGGCACATGTTGCGTCTAACTTACCCTCCGGCCTTCTGTTCCCTAGATCCACTTCCCGGATGTGGAGCGGGTCGAGTGGGCCAACAAGGTAAGGCTGAGGTGGGCCCGGCGGGGCTGGCCTCCTGGGCCTGGTCCTCTTGGTGGGCCTGGGCTGAGTGACCCCAGAGTGGATGGGAGTGAGGCGGCACCGACAAAGGCCTGCTGCCAGTGACTTTGCCCACTCCCCTTTCCCAGCCTTAGGGTTCTTCTGGTCACCAGTGACTCTCTTTAAAAAAATACACCTTTTTTTAGTGTGAAGTTAATACACAACCAGAGCAGAAATGTTAGAAAATACAGGGAAGTATAGAGAAAAATGCAGCCCCCACAGCCACCATCAGGGCTTCCTGGGGAGAGGAGGCCCGTGTCCCACCCCAGCTGCGGCCCTTCGCCTCATCTGGTGGCCAGCCAGGATCTGCCGCCACTGACCGGGAACCTCGGGCAGGCTGTCTAGCCTCTCAGAGCTGGTCCCTCATCTGTGCCCTGAGAATAATTATGGCCCCAGCCTTGTGAGGACCATATGGACCCATGAGGCAGTGAAAGTACCACAGTGCCGGGGATGTCAGGAACACTTGTCATGACCCTCATCGTGGCTGTTGGATCCTGTAGGGAGCTCCCTCCGGCCCTGCTGCTGGAAGCCTCATGGAGGGCCCAGCTCTGTGACTCCACGTCTGGTCTTTTCTCATAGATGAGGAAACAGAGTCTGGACCTTGCCTGATTAGCCCAAAACCTGTCTCCTAGATGTGGAGATGAGTATCTTCCTACCCCACCAAGTATCCTGATTCAGGACTTATTATTTTATTTATTTGACAGAGAGAAACAGCCAGAGAGGGAACAGAAGCAGGGGGAGTGAGAGAGGGAGAAGCAGGCCTCCTGCCGACCAGGGAGCTGGATGCGGGGCTCGATCCCAGGACCCTGGGATCATGACCTGAGCTGAAGGCAGACCTTAACAACTGAGCCACCCAGGCGCCCCAGGACTTTTCTATATAGACTTTGCTTCCCTTCTGGTTAGAAGAGCCCATAGCAGGAATGACTGAAGTTTAGGTATAAAAAAGGACTTCCTGGGGGCGCCTGGGTGGCTCAGTTGGTTGGGCAGCTGCCTTCGGCTCAGGTCATGATCCTGGAGACTCGGGATCAAGTCCCACATCCGGCTCCTTGCTCAGTGGGAAGCCTGCTTCTCCCTCTCTCACTCTCCCTGCTTGTGTTCCCTCTCTAGCTGTGTTTCTCTCTGTCAAATAAATAAAATCTTAAAAAAAAAAAAAAAGGACTTCCTGATACTTTTTTAGCTAAGTCTTGTCTTACCAGAAATATCATTACCGTGTGGGTCAGAAACTGTTCCCAGCCTGTGGGCAGAAGTTGGAGGAAGTGGGTTGCTCCTTTCAGAGGAGTGACTGGATTTCTGTGGACTAATGCAGGGCCCAGGACCCCGGGACAGACCTTGTTCTTCCTGCCCGTGTGTTCACTGGTTCATGAGTGCCCTTGTGTGTTCCATCCTCGCACTGACACCAAGTCCCACACAAGGTGCTGGGGATGCGTGACTGGTGGGAGGGCAGGGCCTGGACGGGGAAACAGCTGTGTAGACAGACCCCACAGTGGGGCACCATGTGTGTCCCAAAGAGCTGTGTGTTTAAGACGCACTGGACAGATGACATAGCACTGAGTCAGGAAGACAGGACCAGCCCCTGAGAGGGCTCTTGAGAGAGATGGGAGGAGTAGAGCCCTGAAACCTCACCACCTCAGGCTCCTCTCATGATGGGTCTGGGCAATGCAAGGTGCATCTGTGAATTCTGACCCAGGGCCAGGAGAAGGAAGGGGAGAAGCCTTTGCCCCAGACAGAACATGTGTGCATGTCTGTCACTGATGCTCCCTTCATGGTCCTCGCTGGTGCCGTCCCCCTCCCACCCCCCCTACTGCTGGGGCCATGAGTCACTCTGATTGCTAGAAAAAATTAAATCGACAGGAAACAGTCTAACTTTGTCTTCTGTGATTTCTTTTCCTTAAGCCTCTGGCACCTGCTGCTTCTTGATCACACACAGTGTTGACCCTGCTGGCTTCTGTTTTAGCACAGAACCAGAAGTTGCATGATACTAAGTTCAGTGACTATGTCACGGTGCTCTGCAAAACACCAAATCTTGGGGTCTTCTGCCTGGGCAGGTGTGAGAACCACTGCTGTAGTTATGCGGTGTCTGATGGACAGATGGATTGCATGGTGGGTAGATGGGTGGGCAGGCAGGCCTGCGGGTGCCGCAGCGTAAGGGCCACGGGACCCCCACCTCTGGGTCAGGTTGTCCTGGGCAACCCTGGGTCTTGGGTGGGGGAGCCAGACCTGACCCCTGAGAGCCTCCTCTTGTCACAGATCATCTGTCAGACCTGGCCCTACTTGAGCATGATCCTGGAAAACAAGTTCCGGGAGAAACTCGAGCCCAAGATCCGGGAGAAGAGCATCCACCTGAGGACCTTCACCTTCACCAAGCTCTACTTCGGACAAAAGGTGGACGTATCAGGACGGGGAGATTGTATCTGCCATGGGTCCCGACCCTGCGTGACTGAAAATACCTCAGGGGGCCTCCCTGGTGGCCCAGCCCCCACCTGCACTTTTCAGCCTCTCAGCCTCAGTGTAGACCCTGCACCCTGAGTCCCAGCACTGCCATCTCTGCAGGTGCAAAGGAAGCCTGGCTCAGAGAGAAAAAGGAAAGGTGGGAAATGAGTCCACTTGTCTTGAGCCAGAGTTTGAAAATGTGCCATGAGGTGGAAGCCAGCCAGATACAAAGAAGTCCAAGTCATGCTTGCTAAGGCATCAGTGAAGGGGAGACCTCCACAGGGGGAGACGGTGCCTTAAAGCAGGGGACAGTTCTCTACCAGATGATCGGTTCTGCCAGTTGGTGTCACACGCCCAGCACTAGTTCTGTGATGCTAATGGGTGACCCCGGATAGAAGAGGTTTGCGTTTGACGTACCCAACATCATGTCCCTCCCTGTTCTCGACAGCTTCCTGCTCCACTCTCTTGCCCTACTTCTGCTGCACCATTGATGTCTTATGTTTGTCATTTGACTCCATCAGTAGAGCATGTGACTCTTGATCTCGGGGTTGTGAGTTTGAGCCCCACGTTGGGCATAGGGTTTACTTAAGAAGACCTGCCTCCCATGGGCAGAGAACTGCCTAATGTCCACCCCTTGGTAAACCCACACGCACTGGCATCTGGCCTCATGGGGGACAGGCGGGTGTCAGGGTGCAGGCTAGCCTGCCCCGCTAGCCACCTGACTGGGGAGCAGCATGCCTGACCCCTCAGATTCTGGTTTGTGCCTCTCAGACTCAGCCAGGACAGGTTTGTGCCGGCATCTGTGAGTTCCTTTGTCCATTCCCTGCTTCATTCATGTCCACTTAAGGAGCATGGCTGTGTAGACAGGAATGGGTATGACCATGCCCCTGCCTTTGGGAAGGTCACTGTCCTGTTATGGAGACAGACACCCAAACTGGTGGGCCACCCCACGGCAGGGTACTCACTGTGCTGGAGAAAGGCATGAACTCCGGAGTGGAGGGGTGTGGGGGCTGTGGTCATCTGGGAGGACTGCCGGGAGTGGGTGTCGTCTGAGCTCGCATTTGAAGTACTCAGCAGCCTAGGAGCTAAGCAGCCAGTGGACTGTTGTAGAGCAGAGCCGGACACCTGTGGGAGGTGGTGCTGCTGGGAAGCCATCCCTCCCTGCAGCAGAAGCAGGCCCCCAGTGGCCCCAGGCTGTGGGAGGTCCCTTACAGTGCCCCAGCCTCCTCCCCAGGCTGCCGCTGGCTTTTCTTCTCTTTACCATCTAGGCTCTGCAGGCCAGGGTGGAGTCAGGTGCCATGTGGCCTGAAGTCCTATGATTTGCGGGGCTCTCTGAAAGAAAAAGGACATAAAATTTCAGAACAAAAGTGAATATTAAATAAATATGAGAGTGGGAAAGTAAACCACAGCAAATTAAACACTAAAAAAAGCTGACATGAAAAAAAAAGCTGACATATCACACGCTCTGGAAAAACCACATGATGATTTTAACTAATAATGCTCAAGATGTCCCTATAATACTTTTTTCCCCTGCATTTGTGGCTCTGTACTTTTTGATCAGCTTTTCACGTGACAATGCATTTGTAAATGTCACTTTTTTTAAAGACTTTATTTATTGAGAGAGAGAGAGAGTAAGCACAGAGGGAGATGGGGAAGCAGGCTTCTTGCTGAGCAGGGAGCCTGATGTGGGGCTTGATCCTGGGGCTCGATCCCGGGACCCTGGGGCCATGACCTGAGCTGAAGGCAGACGCTTAACCGAGTAAGCCAGCCAGGCGCCCTGTAAATGTCACTTTATAAGGAGAGAATAGAAAGATAATGGGATCTCCTCTAGTATGGTTGATTGAATTTTTTTTCTCCAGTATTTTATTGTGAAAAATCTCAAACCTACAGAAAATGTGAGAGTATTATGCAGTGGGCCATCTGGATTGTATAACCACAAGCTTTTGCTATGTTTGCTTTAGCACATATCCAGACATTGATTTTTCCTCATCTTTTTTTCTTTTAATATATTTTAAACTAGACTGCAGACCTTAGTGATTTCCAACCCTAATTACTTCAGCATGCCTGTAACTCAAATTCAAATGATACTTCTCTTTTATTCTCGATAAATACTAACCAGCCCACTCCAGTGCCTACTAGCCTCCTAACAACAAAGAGAGGAGTGGAGTGGGGGAGATGACATAGGAGCTCAGTCCTTGGCCCCAGACCATGGGTTTGGTGTGGGATACTTTAATTTCTAGGGTCAGATCCCTGAGCTAGGGGCCCTGCCTTCTTCTCTTGGCCTTGGGGGGCCAGCTCCTACTCATAGGCCAGAGCTATTTAAATACCACCTCCTCCAAAAGCCTTCCCTAACCTCAGTCTACCCCAAGGGAGGTGCTCCCGAAGTCCCCTGACCCCCATGTGACAGCAGGGAATGCACCTCCCCATGCCATCCCCCCACCACCATCTCCTCTGCTGGGCTTCCAACCCAAGAGGGCAGGCTCAGCCTGTCTTGCTCCTTGCCTTCTCCCCTGTCCAGTGCCTGGCACAGAGCGGGTGCTCTGTAAATATTCGTGGTAGGGGAGAGAGAGAAGGAAGGGTGCATTTTCTAGGGAAGGAGGCATAAGTCCAAGCACAGATGCGCCACAGCATGAATTTCTCTGTTTGTGTCCCGTCCCAGGAGTGTAGTGGTCATGTTGTTGCAGACAAAGCCCGGCGCTGGGCAGGAGGCCAGCAGCCACCCCTTGCTGCGAGATCCCCGCTGACCTAGCCCTCTGGCATCTCTTCCAGTGCCCCCGGGTCAATGGTGTCAAGGCGCACACTAACCAGCGCGACCGGAGACGGGTGGTCCTGGACCTGCAGATATGGTAAGCCCTCTGGCCTGGGCGGCTCATGTGCGGGTTATGGGGAGCACCGCCTGAGAACAGCCAGTGCGAAGATGGGTAGCATACTTATGTTCTAACTTGGGCTGGGAAAATGCCGCGCATGCGCGCGCACGCACACCCCCCTCCCCCCCAGTGCCCTAGGCTGGAGCACAGGGTGCCTGCTTAGGACAGGAAATAGCATCGAGAGAACGGATAGTCCCAGGGAAGCCGCTGTGTTTGACCCCACAGCCCAGGCCCAGCTTCTCCCATAAGACTTGGCACCGGCCAGGCTCTGGATACCCAAGGTTCCACGCAGCAGAGCTTTCTTGGAGGTCAGGGCTAGTCAGCTGGACACTCATATGCCTTCAAGTGGATGTAGAAAGAGGGAACAAGTATGACAAGAGGATGTGGGGACTTGCGAGAGGCCCAGGGAGCTCTGAGCACAGGCTGTGAGATGGTGGGAGAACTGGACTCTGGCAGGTCAGGAAAACAAGGATGCAAAGACGCATGAGTGACTAGTTCAGCGGGTTGAGCAAAGGTACCTCTTTTGAATGATGTTTGTAGCAGGCTGGAGTCTGAGAGAAGGGACATTCAATCCAGGAAGTCTTCCTGGCGGTGCTGAAGTTTTTAATTGTGCTTTAAAGGACCAAGGATTAGGGGTGCATGGGTGGCTCAGTCAGTTGAGCGTCCAGCTCTGTTTCAGCTCAGGTTATGATCTCAAGTGTGATGGGGTCCAGCTCTGTGCTCAGTGGGGACTCTCCTTGAAGATTCTCTCGCTCTGCCCTTTCCTCATGCACTCGCCCGTGCTCTCTAAAATAAATCAGTCTTTAAAAGTAAATAAATAAATGAAGGACCAAGGATCAACTCTGAAAGTTCCAGAATGTTGCATTCATCTCCAGTGTCTCATTTCCATAGCCCAGAGGCTGGCACTGAGAGCATATCAGGTAGATAGGAGTCAACTCTGGGGATACCCATCCATCCCCGTTTGGGGAATGTGTAGGGATGATGATGGCTGTTGGGCACTCCGGGCTCTGAGACTCTGCTGCCAGATCCGGCAGAGTCATCTGGCTCCCGCTTAGCTTTTCAGCCAGCTCAGGCTTTGGGGGAGGCCATAGCCAGGTGATACTGGGCCCAGGCTCGGTGGCTGGCTGCCTGAGCTTGGGCTGTGTGACCCTGGGCAAGTTTCCTGATCTCTCTGAGTGGTGGACCTGCCCTTCCTCCCGGCCTTCCTTCTTCCTCCCCGCCTTCAGCTACATCGGGGACTGTGAGATCAGTGCGGAGCTGCAGAAGATACAGGCTGGTGTGAACGGGATTCAGGTACGTGGAACCTGGTGGCATTGCCCCCCACCCCCACTTCCTGCCCCTGGGTGGGAGACTGGACAGGGAGAGGCAGACTCACACTGGAGCAGGCTGCAGGGAAGGTGAGGGCACCACACACGGGCTGATAATCATCCAGGGACTCCAAGCCTGAGGTCGCACGGCCAGAAAGTGGTGACTGGGCTTTACTAACCTGCATGGCCCCATGGCCACACACCTGCCTCTGTTTGTTAAAGTCCCCCCAGGAAGATAGGAGCTGCTCAGGGAAGGGAGAGGTTCTTTTTATGGAGTGATGCAGAACCCGTGCTTAGAGACGAGGTGGCTGGAGGAGGGGGAGAGCTTGCAGCAGAGGAGGAGTGCCGGCTCTGGGGCCCGGCTGGCTGGGCTGGCCGGAGGTCCAGCCAAGGGTACAGGCCCCTCAGGCCGGCACAGCAGTGGGCACCAGGGGCAGCTAGCTCATGGCCCTTGGCAGCCAGCACAGGGGTGGCAGCCGTGTGCAGATTTCTGTCCCCTGAGTGTGGTCCTTGTTGCAATCGCAGGAGGCCCTGACATTTGCGGGTGGCATGGGCATGAGCGAGACAGCAGTGGCCTTGGCCGGGCGCAGCAGGTGCAGGGGGAAGGGAGGCTGAGGTCTTGTGTGCATCCTCTTTGCCCCTCCAGTTGCAGGGCACGCTGCGGGTCATCCTGGAGCCCCTTCTGGTGGACAAGCCCTTCGTAGGAGCTGTGACTGTGTTCTTCCTTCAAAAGCCGGTAGGTGCCAAGGAGAGACGCAGGCCTGTGTTTCTGGGAGTAAGCACCCACCTGCTAGCCCCCAGGTGCTGGTGTGAGTCCGAGAATGGAACTGCCTATGCCATCCTAGGCCTGAGTACCCCACAATCCTTGCATCCCATCATCTGAGGCAGCCTGAGGTGCTCAACTCTGCTTTAAACCCAAGAGCAGGAGACAGCTCACAAGAGCGGCTTGCCCAGGTTGCACAGAGGGTCCAAGGTGGAGAGGAACGTGTCCCTCAGACCTCTTGGTCTGGGCTGGCCTGTGGCCCTGCTCACTGCTCCATTCCTGTGTGGTCCCGGCAGGGGGGCAGCAGGTCTGACAGCCCTGGGTGTCCCGAGCTGAGGCCTGCGTAAGACTGGTAGGTGCCCTCACCTGCCCGACACCCCTGCGGAGGTGCCCCCTGCAGCTGGGTGTGTTCTCCATTCTGGTGGGTGCCAGGGGCTTGGCTGAGAGACTCTGTCTTGTTCTTCTGGCTTCTTCTAGTCTAACAGCCTCCCTCTGCCCCTGCAGCACCTGCAGATCAACTGGACAGGCCTGACCAACCTATTGGATGCACCAGGAATCAAGTAAGTGCGTCGCAGGAGCGGCCAGGCGGATCCCTGGAGTGGGGCCCTCAGCAGCTGGGTGGCTAGTGACTGGAGCTGCCCAGCGGCGGTGTCCTCCTTCCGGGGTCCCTGTGTGCGGGCTGGGGCTGGCACCACACTGGCCCCGCTCCGGAGGGAAGAGGGGCGGTGTATTTGGAGTGAGAGCAGGAGGCCAGTAGCGTGGCTTAGCCTGTGTGGGCAGGCACTGCCCGCCCCCCCCGAATATGCACACACCCTTGAAGGTGTGGGCACACACTGGCCAGAGGAGAAGTCCTGGGGGAGGCTGTGGAGGCTACCGACAGCCTGGGCTCTGGATCTGCCCCAGCCAGACCAGTCTCCTGGCTCAGTGGCTCACCACTGTGTGACTGCAGACAACTAACTTTACCCCTCTGAGCCCTTCCTCCATGAAAGGGGAGCCTGCTTCTTCTGTGTTGTGGTTCTGGGAGAACACGTAGGTGTGTGCCGTGGCACGGTGGGCGTGGGCACACACGACATCCTCCTTGCATGCCCCACATCCCCCCAAGCCAGGCAGGCTGGAGTCAGGGCTGTTCTGTGCCGGGCAGGGCTCACCTGACCAAGCTCTGCTCCTGGCTCCTGTTCTGGGGCTGGGTGGCAGGGCAGGTGACCTGGGCAAGGCAGTGCCACCCCTCTACAGCTGGCCATGCCCACTGTCCCCAGCGAGGTGTCAGACAGCCTGCTGGAGGATCTCATTGCTGCCCACCTAGTGCTGCCCAACCGTGTGACTGTGCCTGTGAAGAAGGGGCTGGACGTGACCAACCTGCTCTTCCCTCTGCCCTGCGTGAGTACCCTCATCGGCCAGAGCATGGGGCCCGGGACCGAGGGATGGATAGGCTGGCGGAGGGAATGTGTTCTCAGATGATGATTATATCTGTCCTGTGAGAGCATGGCTTCATTTTATTGGGGGAAGACTGAGTCTTGGGAAAGTTGATTGACTTGCCTAAAGCCGCCCACTGGTGGGAGAGGGTGTAGAGCCCAGGTGGCCTTCCTGGGTCCTGGTCCCCCACTGCAGCCTGGGTTGGGGACTGTGGGCAGTCGCCCTGCCCTGCAGAAATTCCAGAAAACTCCATCTTCCCTTCAGGGCCATGAGGCTCCCTCTGACTCCATGATTTGGGGGTGGAATAAAATACTCAGTCAGCCCAGGATGTGGGGCTTTCTTGTGTGCTCATCCCCACTGCCCCCTCTATCCTGGGCCCTACTTGGGAGGCCTCTGAGGACAGACACATGGCTTCCCTACAGAAAGTGCCTGTCAGGACTGGCAGTCAGGGCTCAGGAGAGGGGGGTGTGCCCATGGCACCATTGGCTCTAGATCAGAGGCATTGGTCGGCTCCAGCTGCACATGGGGGAAGCCTGGGCTGGCCAGGGAGACAGCAAAGGTGTCCTTACAGCCTTCCCACAGCGACGCGGGGCTTAATTGCACGCTGCATGTGGCAGTCTCAGAATAACAGTTCAATACCATCATCTGCACCACCGTTACTATTTTGAGTCTGTCCTTGGGGTATATCCCCAGGATGTCCTGGGAAGCTGGTATGATTTAAACTCACTTAGAATAGTTCTGTGTGCTTGTGACAGCTGGCTGTGAATATTTACATTGATTGGTTTCATTTTATTTTCTATTTTTCGGGCTTAATTTTGACTGTAACTTCCTCTTACTGCCATGTAAAATATTTGCATGCTTCCAAAATCTAATTTAAAAAACAAATTCTGTTTCAAGGAGTCTGGCTTCTGTCCCTTGTTCCCTCTAACCTCTACCCTCCTCCTATAAGTAATGGTTTATCCTTCCACCGTCCCTTTTCTGTTATGAGCAGTTGTGTGCATATCTAATTATGTTCATATTCCCCTTCTTTGATGGATGGCAATGAACTAGTTTCCTCCACCTTGCTTTTATCACTTCATACGTCACGGTCACCATTCAGTGACAGCATGGACAGAGGCCTTCCTCCTCACAGCTGCACGGTACTCCGCGGCCTGAGTGTGCTGTTCGTTACTTAGCTAGTTCTCATGGCCAGTGAGTTGTGTCGGTCTTTCACTATTACCAGGAGTGCTGTCATGAGTAGCCTTGTACGTGTCTTTTTACATTCTTACCAGTATCCTTTTAGAGCTAGAAGTGGGATTGCTGGGTCAAAACGTAAATGGAAGCAGCTCCTGCTATTTTTTTTTTTTTTACTTTGATTCCAGTACCGTTGACATACAGTGTTAGATTAGTTTCAGGTGCATAATAAAGTGATTTAGCAATTCAGCAATTCCTCAGCACTTACCATGATAAGCGTACCCATATCTACTGATATTTTAAAAAAGCAGTTCCAGGCAGGAGCCCTTACTGGCCCCGTGAAGTGTATTTCCTAATTCTTGTGGTCTGTTCTGCCTTAGGACAAAGCTGAGTGTGGCGATGGGTGGCAGTCAGTGTGGGGCCTTTATGAGCACAGGGACCCATTGCCCACAGCAGGCAGTGCCCATAGGGTGTCAGAAAGAAATGACTAGAACTTGGTCTATGTGCAGGTAATTGGGCAGGGGGAGTACAGGAGGAAACCTCCTCGGATGGTGGTTGTGGGCACAGAAGGAAATGGCTGCAGTTGAACAAGCCAGTCACGGGCAGTTTGGAGGCGAGCAAGGTTGGGAAGGCCAGGAAGGCGGGCAGGACATCGTGATGCAGTGGACAGAGCCCAGGACTCTGATGTCACTTGCTGTGTGGCTTTGGAGAGGAAACCACCAGATCTAGCTTCTGCCTTCCATCTAGACATGGAGGAAGTGAGATGGGACTGGGAAGATTTCTGATGGCTTTGGCCCCGATGCTGCGGGCCTTGGGGGGCTGGCACAGCTCAGGAAGCAGCTGTGAGCCCCAGGCTGGGCATTTTCCAGGGAGTGATCAGAGTCTACTTGCTGGAGGCTGAGAAGCTGGCTCAGAAGGACAGCTTCCTAGGGATCCCAGGCAAGTCAGACCCCTACGCTAAGGTGAGCATTGGACTACAGCATTTCCGGAGTAGGACCATCTACAAGAACCTGAATCCCACCTGGAATGAGGTATTTGAGGTGAGGGTCTCCTGCTACTTTTGATGCCCTCCAGGGTCCATGCTGGGTTATGCTGGGTCCAAACAAGGGAGGGCCTCACGTACCCATCCGGTACAACTGGGCCAGAGGAGTGGGCCTACTTCCCCACATCCACCAGGCTTCCAGAGGGGAGCTGCCATGGTCTTGTTGGAAGGACAGTTCATAAGCGAAGTCCTATCTCCCTTCCCCACCAGTTGGCTTTGTTGGAATTTTTCAAACCAGAGGAAAAGATAGAACCTCAGAGTCAGTTCTGCCCAGATCCTCTCAACCTCCCCTGCTAGAGCCTAACACCAGGAGCTTAAAGTTCTCCCTTAAATTCATCCACAATCACTACTCCTTGAAGGTAGTATCCATAGCCTGTTTAGTGCTCCAGAAGCTGTGAGCCCCGTGCAGAATGCACAGCAGCCACCATCCTCTGAGCACCCACCCTAATCCTCCCCATCCTGTGAGAGCACATCACTCCCTTCTTAGAGGTAGGATTCTCCAAAGGCATTGAAAGGCAGGAACCTGCCCAAGGCTCTGTACTGGCAGGCGGCAGAGCTGGAATTTGGCTTGGGTCATGCTTGAGGTCTGCTTCATCAGCCGTTGTGGCCTGCAGACCAAGTTACCTGCCTTTCCTTCCAGTTTATAGTGTATGAAGTCCCTGGGCAGGACCTGGAAGTGGACCTGTACGATGAAGATCCTGACAGGGACGACTTCCTGGGCAGGTAAGGAGGGCTGAGTTGGGCCCGAGGGCACTGGGCTGGGCCTTGGGACACAGCACCCCTGCTTCCACCACTCAGTGACCTGCAGTCCTGGCTTGGTTATGCTGACAGTGACTGTGTTAGGCAGCCGGCTCCGTTGTTCCATGGTCCTGCCGCTAACCCTCCTAGAGGTCTCCTGAGTGCCAGCCCTAAGCTGGGCTGTGGGGATACAGAAGACCCCAAGGTTTGTGCACCATGGGCTCTGCTTCCTGCTCTCCTGATGATGTACCCAGAGTCCCCATTTGGAACAGTTGTAGGGGCAAGGCTGGTATGGATAGGCAGGTCCCCTGTGCCAAGGAGCCCCGGCCACTTGCTCTGGGGCAGAACCCAAACTCAGAGCTGTGGGAGGACTGAAATGACAATGCTGGGGCTAGTGATAGAAACTTCAAATTTACATGTCTTTTGGCCCATTAGCCCCACTTCCAGGAATCTCCTGTAAAGTAAAAGCGTTTTACCTAAAATACTCTGCAATGAGCAGCACTGTGATGGCAAAACAAAAAGGCTAGAAATAGTCTAGCCTCAGAGGACATTGGTTGAAAATGCTTGAATAAATTTGCCTTTGGCAAAGCACGGGATATTCTGCAGCTTTAAAAAATATTGAGCAGTAGGCTCTATGTGTATTGACCTGGAGGATGCCAGTATGGGGGCAGAGGAAGCAGTTGGCAGCGGCCTGTGCAGCTTGATTCATTTCTCCAACGAGGGCTCTCAAGTACTGGTCTGTTTTAACCCAAGTAAAAAAAAGTTTTACCCAAATTTTCACACTGCTGTATTGTTTAGCTAATTTACATGAACATGTAACTTTAAAAGTAGAAACAAAGCGGGAGAGGCATGATCTGACAACCTAAGAAACAGCTCACCACCAGATGTTATTTTTCTTTTCATCTTAACGGGAAAATCTGCAGTTTTTGTAGGGTTACAAATTAGAAGTGTGGCTTGTAGTTGATGTTGTAACTGATTTCGAGTGTGTTCTGAGCTCAAGAACGTTTCTAACAGCTACACAGACAGTCTCCTTGCTGGTTATTGGGATCATCCGTTTGGGTTTGGGTTGGGTAGGTGGAGGCACGCTGTGAATGTGGGTGGTACTTCCTCTCATACCCATGCCAATTATACTTACCCCTTGGAGGGCATCTGGGGAGATGCTGGAGGGGCATTTGGGGTTGTTACAATGACTGTGGGAGGTGGAGTCACTGGCATTTAGGGGGCACAGGACAAGGAAGCTAAATTCCTGCAAAGCATAAGCAGCTTTGCACATGAAGAATCATGCCATTCAAAACACCAGTAGTGGGGTGCCTGGGTGGCTCAGTTGGTTAAGCGACTGCCTTCGGCTCAGGTTGTGATCCCGGAGATCCGGGATCGAGTCCCACATCGGGCTTCCTGCCGCCTGCTTCTCCCTCTCTCACTCCTCCTGTTTATGTTCCCTCTCTGGCTGTGTTTCTCTCTGTCAAATAAATAAAATCTTTAACAAAAAAACAAACCAAAAACACCAGTAGTACCATCACTGAGAAATGCAGAGCCAGTGTGTCCAGTGTCTGCTCATTCTCCTCTGGGGATCAGAGCCACCTGCCTGCCCAGGCAGCAGCCCCAGGTCAGACAGGCCTTCATTTGTTGGGGCTGCAAGTGGTCTCCCATTGGTTCCTTCCCGTCTTGAGGACCACACTCACATCTGCTGCTTCTTGTCTCCTTGGAGCTGAGCTGACTCCCTATGTATTCCAGCCTGCAGATCTGCCTTGGGGATGTCATGACGAACAGAGTGGTGGATGAGGTACAGTCGGTTCCTGCAACCCTGTTTCTATAGACATCCTGGTTTCCATCTGTCCGTAGGAGGACAGAAGCACTTCTGTGACCACCTCTCCTGGTCCCTCAAGCCCGAAGCCCACCCCATCTGGGCTGGGTCACCTTTTCCCTAAAGCCACCTGTTATGGCCCCAGAACTGAACTGCTTTAAAGAGGGTCAGTAGCACCTCAGTGGCCCTTCCCCTGAGCTTTCCTCCTCCCTCCCCCGCCCCGCAGTGGTTCGTCCTGAATGACACAACCAGCGGGCGGCTGCACCTGCGACTGGAGTGGCTCTCTCTGATCGCCAACTCAGAAGCTCTGATAGAGGTGAGTGTGCGCTGTCAGCGCTCCCTAAAGGAAAGGGGTGAGAGTGTGGTCGGGCGGGGGTGGGACTTGTGGCAGGGTCAGTCCACGTGTGAGCTGTGTGGAAAGGGGCGAGATTAAGCCCTCAGATCTTGCTCAGAGAATCCTCCAGCCAGCCCCACCTTCTGCAGAACCTGTCCCTCAGCCTCACCTCCACACAGGGCAGCTCCTGCTCTCAGCAGACGGCCTCTGAGCATCTCAGGGAAGACGGGATCCTTAAAGGCTGTTAGTGCCGGTCAGCCCAGTTCATGGGGAAGTCCACCTCTGTGGCTGACTTGAATCTGTCCTGCTGCAGTTGTAGATGCAGTCTCAACAAAAAGCTAGGTTGTGGGGAATCTTAGGGCTCGTCTAGAGTGCAAGGGCTGGCTGGCTTCCTTCTGCCATGAATAGGCTTCTCCAAGACCAGTCTGTCTCCTGATGCTACAGCACCTAGTGAGGGTCTGTGTCTGCTTGTAGGAACAAAGTGGCCCTTCAACTGCCATCCTCATAGTCTTCTTGGAAAGTGCCTGCAACCTGCCGGTGAGTGGTGACATGACTAGTGTCACACCCTGCCTTGTGCCTGTCATTTGCAAATGTTCATGGGTCATTCATTTATGCTATTCTTCATGCGCTATAGAGAAACCCTTTTGACTACCTGAATGGTGAATATCGAGCCAAAAAACTTTCCAGGTTCACCAAGGTAAGTGAAAGCAAGTCATGGCTCCTTTTCCCCAGAGTAACCACAGCCCTGTCTTCTGGGTGATCATCTCTGTGCCCCCTATGGATGACAAGAATACCATTAATTAAGTCTGCTATATGCCAGGCATTGGGCTTTACAACTCATCCCCCACATTCATTATGCCTGAGTCCCATGATGAGTGTCTGTTTTTGCCATTTTATGAGTAGCTCCCAGAAGGTTAAGTACCTGGGTCACAAGCTAAAGAGCCAGAACGTGACCATTTCCATAGCCCCAGGGAACCAGAGCCTGTGCTGAACCAGGCCGAACTCCCAGCCTCCTGTCATGAACGTGGAACCTCTCCTGGGGTTAGCCCTATCCTGACGCTTGCACAGTTTTGGCAGCCCAGGGGCCCTGCAAGTGCCACGACAGTCTTCTCTTGAAGGGGAACAGTTGGTTGGCCTCAGGTCCCAATGATGCTCTGGGAGTTGGGAGGCACAGTGGGGTGGTCTCAAGCTAGTAGTGTCACTTTCATTGTTGTGGATTTGCCCCTCACAGAATAAAGTCAGTAGAGACCCTTCTTCCTATGTCAAGCTATCTGTAGGCAAGAAGACACATATGAGCAAGGTAAGACAGTTTGGTGTATAGCCGTGGGACAAGGAAATGGGGGCCCCACGCCTTTTCAAGGGCAGAAGAAAAGGGAATTAGAGAACTGAATGCTTGGTAGTTGCCAGGTTACATTCTAGGCATGTTGTCCTTCTGAACAACCTCATTAAATAGTTCTATGTTCTAAGAATCTGAGGGTCAGAGATGAGTGACTTGCCCAAGGGCACTTGCTAGAAAGCAGCAGAAATCCTGTTGCTCCCCTCTCCTGGAAGTGAGCTCTAGTGCTGCTGCTTTTCAGCCCCTGCAAAGCTTGCTGTGGAAGCTCTCCTTGCCTTTGAGTCTGGCTGCCCTGCTCTCATGCCTCCCCTAAGCGGCAGGGTGTGTGGGTCTGATCCCTGGATAGAGGCTGAGAAGGCTCCCATTGATAGTGGGTGGGCAGTTGAAAGCAGAGGGTGTCGGTATCCTGCTCTGCCCATCCTGACCCTTCAGTGATCTTTCTCTTCTGTCCCCAGACTTGTCCCCACAGCAAGGACCCAGTGTGGAGCCAGGTGTTTTCTTTCTTTGTGTCCAATGTGGCAGCTGAGGAGCTGCATCTGAAGGTTTGAAGTTGGGCTTTGGGAACAAAGCTAAGCAGTGTCTGAGCCAGGAGGGGTGGGGAGCTTGATAATGCCCCTTGAGCAGGTTCTCCCAGCAGTAAATTTAGTCAGGCCCTTTTGTGTGGGAGAGGGTGCGGAGGCCCCACATCTTCATGAGCCTGGTGCCCAAGGGCAGTGGCTAAGAGGCTGTGGATGGACACACCCTCAAGTTCCTTGGCTTTCCTTGCAAGAGGCTTTCCAGGTGTTACCCAGCACCCAGTGTGGCCTGTGTTGGGATCCTCCCAGGACCTTAATGATGATATACTTCTTTAAACAATAATTTAATCTTCACAAAAGATCTATGGAAAGAGAGCGCTTCTTTATTTTACACATGAGCAAACAATGGCGGAGTTAAATGGCAGAACTGGGGGTCTTTTCAGGCCCTCAGCCCATCAGTCCCTAAAGCCTCTGGGGCCCTGGGCATTTGACACACTGGCCTCATATAGATCCTAGCTGCCAGGTTGTCACAACAAACAGGACCAGAAGCCAATAGGAGCATAGTACTTGCTTACTGAAGTGAACATAGACTTGAATGGGGCCGAGAGAGAGGTGGTGGTGGGTGTGGGGCTTGGTTCTCCTGTTTTGTGACTGGCCCACTGCCCAGGTGCTTGACGATGACCAAGAGTGTGCTCTGGGAGTGCTGGAGATCCCCCTGTGCCAGATTCTACCCTATACAGACCTCACCCTTGAGCAGCGCTTTCAGTTGGACCACTCGGGCCTGGACAGCCTCCTCTCCATGAGACTGGTGCTTCGGGTAACTATCTCCTCTTGTTCCTCAGGGTAGGTAAGGGGTGGAGCTCTGGTCATGGAATAAGGCAGACTATCCCAGCACTAAGTACCTGCTCTGTGCTGAGAAGCTAGGAAACAGATTCATATTTACATCAGCTTTGGAGTGTTGTCAGTCATGACCTCTGTAGATACTGCCTCTCCCATCTTTTAATCCTTCATTCTAGAACTCCTACACTGGACCTTCTCCCCATCTCTTCTGTCTCCACCTGACCTTTTCATATTTTCTTTTTATCTCTTGGTGTTACATTCTGATTTCCTCAGATCTATCTTCCTCATATGTCTTCTAGACCACTAATTCTTTTCTTTATTTGTGGTTTTTATTTCAAAGGCTATTTTTTATTTGTCTTTTCATTGTATTTTATTAACACATTTCTATTCCATCTTTAATCATCTGAAAATACCTATGCTATAATGTATACCTGTGAATTCTATTATCTGAAGATCTTGAGAGTTAAGATTTTGATATTTGTTTATCTGTTGATGCTTTTTCAGGGTGACTCATCTCTACATTTGGTGACTTGGGTTGCAAACATACATTGTGTTCTTTTGTGACCTAGATTGAGGTTGTTTGCTTCTATGGAGGTTCTATAACCATGCACCTTGGGGGCATTACAAACTAGGATCCATTTTTATGTTAATTTTTAAATTTTTAGGTTTCAAGATTCCACAGGTATAAATATGAACTATAAGGTGCCATATTCTCAGGAAAGTGTTCAGTTCCCCTAGCAGAGAACAGGCAGATTAGCAGTCTTTCCTTGGGCCGAGTAGAATGTTTATCCTAGACTATTTTTTTTCCCTAAAGAGACCTTACCTTCACAGTTCCTACTTCAGCTCTCAGCCTCACATTGACCTGAGGCCTCTTCTCCTTACCCCTTGGATTTTTCAACATTGATAAATGACCCTAGGAAAGCGTAGCCCTTTATTTTTCAGTAAGCCTAGAGGTTTTCCTTACTTTCTTGTAAATCTGGCTATGCATTCCTTTTTAAAAAAATTTTTTTTAACTATTTTATTTGACAGAAAAACAGCCAGAGAGGGAGCAAGCAAGGGGAGTGGGAGAAGCAGACTTTCCGCAGAGCAGGGACCCCAAGTCGGGGCTCAATCCTGGGACCCTGGGATCATGACACCATAATCTGAAGGCAGACGCTTAATGACTGAGCACCCAGGCACCCCTTGGCTATGCATTTTAAAAGGTTGTTTGTTTCATTTTATTAATCATTCCAAATGAGGCTTTTTAGAATATTTTTGACTACTACAGTGCTAGAAATGGAAATCCCTAGAGAAGTCTTGATGACTGAGGGGGAAGAAGAAACACAGTGGCTGAGGTTTGCAACTTTGGTTTTAGGAGCACAGGAGTGTGTGTGGACAGGGCACATTTTAAGAGAAATAAAGGTGAATAGGGTGACAGCTGGAAAGGGCCCTATCCAGAAGGCAGTGTGTGATATCTGTGAAGGTTAAGGTGGAGGAGTAGATGCTCGGAGTCCTTTGCATTGGGGGACATACATGCTCTAAGAATGAGCCAGGTCTCCACCAGCCACTGTGCGTGGGGGCAGGACTTAGTCCTCATAAAGACTCACTATTGAGGCAGTAGTAAGGGAAAAAGAGACTAACTGGTTACAGGGACATAGTGGCAGAGAGAGGTTAAGGAAGATATGGGGGGCAGGGAGAAATCCACTGGGTGGGGCAGTCAGGAAGTAACAATTTCCCAAAATTAATATGAGAGCAGAGGAGAAAGTGGATTGGGGTAGGGGTGGTGGAGCCAGTCCCTAATCCTATCATCTGCTTGCAGTTCCTGCGTGTGGAAGAACGAGAGATGGGAAGCCCATACACAGGACCTGAAGCCCTAAAGAAAGGCCCTCTGTTCATTAAGAAGGTGGACACCAACCAGGATCCCAAAGCCTCATCCCAGGAAGAGTGCCCTACAAATCTGCCACGCCCCCCAGCTCCTGCTTCTGATACCAAAGAAACCTCCAAGAGCTCCATGACAGCCACCAGCGCCACTATTGTTGCCACTGAGCCCAGGCCCCAAGAGACAGGTCCAGAGCCCAAAGGCAAGGACAGTGCCAAAGGGTTCTGTGAACCCTTGGGGAAGAAGAAGAGTTCGGCCACCATCTTCCTGACTGTCCCAGGCCCCCATTCTCCAGGGCCCATCAAGTCACCCAGACCCATGAAATGCCCTGCCTCCCCACTTGCATGGCCGCCCAAGAGGCTGGCTCCCAGCATGTCCTCACTCAACTCCCTGGCTTCCTCCTGCTTTGACCTGACAGATACCAGCTTCAACATCGAGTATGCACCTCTCTGCTTCATCTTGTCTTAAATGACCTGTGTGAAAATTACATTCCTGGATGGAAAACTAGATACAAACTCACTTTTTCCCTGCCAAGTTCTGATCTTTTACAAAGTGTCTTCATGAGAGGCATCATGGTATATGCTAGAAACACAGGGCAAGGGGGAGAGAAAGCAAGTGCATTCCCACTGTAAAATAGGTGCTGGGCTTTGGCTGTTAAGGTTGCTTACCACAGTAACATTTTCTGCATTCCCAAGTGTATTGGGATGATATGAAAAGCTAAGGATGGAAACAGATTCTTATGGAATGATATGGAAATAGATCATCAATGGCTGCCATTAATTGTTAACTATAAGCTTAGCTTGGTATTTAATTCCATCTTCACAACTACCCTGCGAGATAGAAATTAATATCATAAAGGTCAAATAACTCACCAACAGTCCCACAGGAAATCATGGTATAAAGGCAGATCCCACTCCAGGGTTCATGTTCTTCCTACTGTGAAGTAGGATAATCACATGTGAATGGATGGAACTGACTTCTGACTGAAAGGAACCTCATGAAGAATGATTAACCCACTTGGCTCTATGTTCCTAACTTAGGGGCTGGGAGAGACGGCAACACCTATAATGGCAAGGGAAGTGACAAGCCTTTCTTTACAGAGGCGGGGATCTTAGGCAGTGGAAGCTGGGTGAGATTCAGCTCACTGTGCGTTATGTGTGTCTGCGGCGCTGCCTCAGTGTGCTCATCAACGGCTGCAGGTAATGGGGTGCTGGGGCCAGGGCAAAGGCCTCTGGGAGCATCAAGTGAACAAAAGAGTGGAGGTGCTTGAATAACGGTGCGGGTGGGCATTCCTGAGGTAGACAAGTAATACACGAGGAAGGAGTGAGGTTTGAAGGCTGTATGCTGTGAATGACAAGGTCCTCAGTGATGCTGATGGAGCTTTGTTTAAATCACTGCAAAAACTATCTGGGGCGACTTGGAGCCAGTACATTTTCTCAAGGGGGACTCTCCAATTTCCTTTAGATGGGAAGTACTTGTTCTCCAGACTTTAAAAAAACAAACAAACATGTTTCCAAAATCCTACATCTGATGTTTTTGTCCTCCAAATTCTTTTTTGTTTTTGGACATCTTGACAACAGGGCATTTTTATCCACAAGCCATCTAGAGCTGAATGGCTAGTGCAGCCTTCTCAAAAGAGTCCTTCCAGTGTTTCAAAACTTTCTTCTTTAATGTCTTTGAAACAAAATCAGAAACCTGACACCCTGTACCAGCAGTGGAGCTGATCCCTATGTCCGTGTCTACTTGTTACCAGAAAGGAGGTGGACAAGTCGTAAGAAGACTTCAGTAAAACGGAAGACCCTGGAACCCCTGTTTGATGAGACGTAAGTGCCAAACTGCCCTGCCTATAGAGTGTCGTCTTATCCCTTCAAGTATTTGCTGAGTGCCTGTTGTGTGCTTGGCAAGCCTGCCACCTCCTGCGAAGGGCTAGATCTGTGGGCCTCAAGATAACATGGTCTATCCTTCCATGAAATTTCTATATGTTAGTGGGAGAAAAGGACTGCCAGGGCAGTTTAGCAAAACAGCTACCAACTTTTCTTGCTCACAGAGGCTGAAATGTTCCTGAATATGAACTGCTCCATACTTTTTCTCTTTAAATGTAGCCTCTTTCTTTAGCAGTAAAAGGATTTAAATTTGGCCAAATGTTTTCCTTGACTCTGTTTTAAAGTAGTAGTTAAAAATAAATGTATCTTGGGGCGCCTGGGTGGCTCGTAGGTTGGTTAAGCGACTGCCTTCGGCTCAGGTCATGATCCCGGAGACCCGGGATCGAGTCCCACATCAGGCTCCCTGCTCGGCGGGAAGCCTGCTTCTCCCTCTCTCACTCCCCTTGCTTGTGTTTCCTCTCTGGCTGTGTTTCTCTCTGTCAAATAAATAAAATCTTAAAAAAAAAAAAAGAAAAGAATTGGAGGGACAGAAGTTATTAACACTGGACTGGCCTTAAAAGAAATGTTAAAGGGACTGTAAACTGAAAAGAAGGGGTGCTAATTAATAACAAGAACACATATAAAGGTGTAAATCTCACTGGTAAAGGAAAATATATAGTAAAGATAGTGGATTAATCATATAAAGCCAATATGAAGGCTAAAGAACAAAAGTACTAAAAATAACTAATAGTAACTAGTTTTAAGGGATATAATTAGATATAAAATGTGGCAGGGCTGGACAAAAGCTTTAGGAATGCTTTCAAACTTAAGATATTATCAACTTAAAGAAGACTGTTCTATGTAAGCCTCAGTGTAACCATAAATCAGTAACCTATAGTAGGTACACAAAATATAAAAAGAAAGTAATCTAAGCATATCACTAAAGAAAGTCATAAAACCACAATGGAAAAGAGCAAAAGAAGAAAGGAATAGAAAGGGACTACAAACAGCAAGAAAGTAAAATGGCATTGAGTACTATTAATATAAACTATCAATAGTTACTTTAAATATAAATTAAACTCCCCAACTTAAAAACAGAGTGGCTGAAAGGATAAAAAACAAGACCCATCTATGTGCAATCTATAAGAGACTCATTTCATCAAATGGAAACTAAAAGAAAATTGGGATAGCTATACTTCTATCAGACAAAATATACTTGAAAACAAAGACTATAATAAGAGGCAAAGATGGGCATTACATAACAATAAAGAACTCAGTCCAATAAGAGGATATAACATTTACAAATAATTTATGCACCCAACATCGGAGAAGCTAAATATATAAATCACATATTGATACACGTAAAGGAAGAGATAGCAATACAATACTAGTAGGGGACTTTAATACCCCACTTACATCAATGGTAGATCATCCAGTCAGTCAAGAAGGACATATCAGCCTTAAATGATATGTTAGACCACTGAAATTTAACAAAAAGATACAGAATAGTTCATCCAAAAGCAGAATATACATTCTTTTCATGTGCACATGGACAGTCTCCAAGATAGATCATATGTAGGACACAGAACAGGTCTTAATAAATTTAAGAAAACTAAAATTATATCAAGCTTCTTCTCTGACCACAGTGGTATGAAACTGGAAATCAAGTACAAGAAATAAACCCAAAAATTCTCAGGTACGTAAAGATTAAACGCCATGCTACTGATCAATCAACAGGTCAAAAAGAAATAAAAAATATCTTCAGACAAATGGAAAATACAACTTGCCACATTTGTGGAATGCAGCAAAAGCAGTTCTAAGAGGAAAGTTCACGGTAATAAATACCTACATCAGTAAACAATAAAAATCTCAAATAACCTCAGTTTATACCTCAGGGAACTATAAAAAGAATGAAGAAAGCCCAAAGTTAGCAAAAGAAAGGAAATAAAAAGATCAGAGTAGAAATAAATTATAGGAACAGGGACTAATAGAAAAAATCAATGAAACTAAAAGTTGGTTCTTTGTAAAGGTAAAACTGACAAGCCTTAGGCTAGACTCGTCAAGAAAAAAAACAAAATCATGGAAGAGGAGACATAACTAATACCACAGAGTACAAAGGATTATGAAACTGCTATGAACAGAATTATAGGCTGACAAATTTGACAAGGTAGAAGAAATGGGTAAATTTCTAGAAACGTACAACCAAGAATGAATAGAAAACCTGAACAGACCAGTTACTAATAAGGAGACTGAATCAGTAATCAAAAGTCTCCCAACAGGGGCACATGGGTGACTCAGTCATTAAAGCATTTGCCTTTGGCTCAGGTCATGATCCCAGGATCCTGAGATCAAGCCTGGCATCGGGATCCCCCCTGAGCAGAAAGCCTGCTTCTCCCTCTCCCACTCCCTATGCTTGTGTTCTCCCTCTTGCTGTAACTCTCTCTGCCAAATAAACAAACTCTTAAAAAAACAAACAAACAAAAACTCCCAACAAGTCCAGGGACAGATGGCTTCATTAGTGAATTCTACCGAACATTCCAATACCAATCCTTTTCAAACTCTTCAAAAACAAAAACAAAAACAAAAAAAACAAGAAGAGGGAACACTTCCAAGCTCATTTTACAAGGCCAGCATTACCAAAATCACATGTTCATTTGAATGGGTGTAGAGAAAATAGTTGACAAAATTCTACATTTATGAAAAAACTGTTAACAAAATGGGTATAGAGGGAACATACGTCAAAGTAATAAAGGCCACAGGGGACAAGTCCACAACTAACAACATAATGTGGGGTAAAAACCTGAAAGCTTTTCCTCTAAGATAAGAAACAAGACAAGGATGCCTACTCTTGCCAACTTTTCAGTTTTGGAAGTCCTAGTCAGGGCAATTAAGCAAGAAAACAAAAAGCATCCACATTGAAAAGGAAGAAGTGAAAGTGTCACTGTACACAGATGACATGATATTATAGCAAACTCTACAGATTCCATCAAAAAACCATTAGAACTAATCAACAAATTCAGTAAAGCTGGAAGATACAAAATAGACAAAAATCTGTTGCATTCTATACACTAACAATTATAAGAGAAATTTAAAAACCCCATTTATAGTTGTATCAAAAAGAATAAAATACCTATGAATAAATTTAACCAAGGAGACAAAAGATCTGTACATTGAAAGCTGTAAGACATTAATGAAAAAAACTGAAGACAACACAAAGAATGGAAAGTTACTGATCATAGATTGGAAAAATTAATGTTATTAAAATGTCCATACTACCCAAAAGAATCTACAGACTTAATGCAATCTCTTTCAAAATTGTAATGGCATTTTTCACAGAAATAAGACAAATCCTAAAATTTGTGTGGAATGACTGTTTCTTCAATAAATGGTGCTAGAAAAACTGAACAGCAATTTAAATAAATGAAACTGGACCACAATCTTAAACACAAAAATAAACTCAATATGGATTACAGACTTGAATGTAAGAACTGAAACCATAATAATCCTAGAAGAAAATATTGACAATAAATTCCTTGACCTTGATGATTTTTTAACTTGACACCAAAAGCAAAAATAAGTGAAACTACCCCAAACTAAAAGGTTTCTGCACAAAGAAAACTGTCAGCAAAATGAAGAGTCAACCTACTAAGGGAAGAAAATATCTTCAAACCATTTATCTGCTAAGGGGTTAATATTCAGACTATTCAAAGAACTTACATAATTCAAAAGCAAAAAAAAAGTCTGATTTTAAGATAGAGGACCTGAATATTTTTTCCGAAGAAGATATACAGATAGCCAACAGACACATGAAAAGGTACTCAATATCACTAATCGTCAGAGAAACGCAAATCAAAACCACAGTGATCACCTCATACCAATTAGAATGAGTATTACCAAGTGTTGGTAAAGATGTGGGAGAAAGGGAACCTTGTGCAATGTAAATTGGTGCAAGCACTATGGAAAACAGTATGGAGTTGCATCAAAAAATTAAAAATAGAACTACTATATGACTCAGTAATTCCACTTCTAGATATTTATCCAAAGAAAATGAAAACACTAATTCAAAAGCACATACATACTCCCATGCTCACTGCAACATTATTTACAATAGCCAAGACATTAAGTGTCCACTGGTGGATGAATGGATAAAGAAAATGTGGCATATACTAAATGAGATAGTATTTGGCCATAAAAAATAAATCTTGCCATTTGCAAAAACACAGATGGATCTTTAGGGTATCATGCTAAGTGAAGTAAGTCAGACAGAAAAAGATTCTTACTGTATGATCTCACTTATATATGGAAATCTTAAAGAAAAAAACCCATAAAAGATAGGAAAAAAAAAAGATGCCAAGGTTCTGGATATAAAGAATAGACTGGTGGTTGCTATGTGCGTGGGGGTAGAGATAGGTAAAGGAGATCAAATGGAACAAATTTCCACGTATAAAATGAAGTCATGGGGATATAATGTACAGCATGGTGACCATATTTAGTAAGATTGTATTACATATTTGAAAGTAGCCAGGAGAGTGGATCTTGAAAGTTCTAGTTACAAAAAAAAATTTTATGACTATGTTTGGTGATTGACTTACGGTAATCATCCTTCAATATATACAAATATCAAATCATGGTTAAACACCTGAAACTAATGTTTCCTTACCTCAAAAACAACTACCTACAAGTAAAGATTCCAGTGTCCTCTTGTGAGTATATGAAAAAGCTTGTACCCTAAGATTCCTCTGCCTTACTCTACAGGCAGAAGAGGGAAGGGCCACTGTTTTCTATGAAGCTCGAATACATCTGACTATTCAGCATCCTCAAAAAACAACAGAAATAGGGGTTGAGGTGGTCCTATGAGCAAGCACTGTTGAGAATGAGAAGGGACAGCTGAAAGAAAGGCAGCCAGGTGGGCTCAGAGAAAGTAAGAAACCCTTCAAAGCATAGTAGTCGAAGTAGTCCAAGGCCTTCACAGAGAGGCAAACAGCCTCTTAATATTTCCAGGGCTTGTTGATTAGAATAGCACAGTGATTACCTATAATAATGATGCATTGAATATCTGTTAGGAGCCAACACTGTTCTGGATGGTCCCCTGAATATATCTTCTGTTTTAAAAGTAGGAAAATAGATCAAACACTTTAGGTTTTCAACAAAAATGATTAAAATATGTAAATTTGTTGAAAAAGTAAATCTCACTTTTACTTTTTGCATCTTTAAGATTTGAATTTTTTGTTCCCATGGAAGAAGTAAAGAAGAGATCACTAGATGTCGCAGTGAAAAACAGTAGGCCACTTGGCTCACAAAGAAGGAAGGAGCTAGGAAAAGTAAGTACAAGAGGGACTCTTGGTACTCTACCCCGCCCCAGCACTCTAACTGGAGTTCATTGGTAGAACACCTTGCAGAAATTCTGATGGGATCATCTGGCTGTTACCAGAACTAGCTTCAAGGAGGTTAGAGCCTCACTGGGAGGTTTTTGTGTGTGTTTTAATACTGTTGAAAGTAAAACAGATGTGTAAATTCATATAAATACTATTTTAACATGAAGAATATATCCAAACTCATCATTGCACAAGCATGTGAATGTCTATTAAGTATCGTTTTGATAAATACAGCACTGTGTGAAGCATGGGTCTTATTATGTCAAGATTTTTGTGCAGATGGGATTTTACTTGAAATAGAGAAAATATAATCTTCAGGAAGACGCCAAGGACAACAAAAAGAATGATATTTGTATAATACTTTGCATTTGTATTTTAATAAACACCTTCTTATAATCATCTTTTTAAGATCCTGCTTCTATGATGTATGTGAAATTATCCTCATTTTTAAGTTGAGGCAACCATGGTGTCTTGCTAAAAATTACAAGTCAGTTCATGAGTAAAGGCGAGTTGTTCTCTCAGTAACATTTATAAATTCTTTGGTTTAACTCCAAAGAACAGTTCACCTTTTCCCAGTACACTGAGGCCAGTGTCTATATTGCACTTCTGGAGAGGTTCCATGCTGAGAGCTAAAAGAAAAAAATCCCTGCTCAAAACTGAAATCCAAGGAAGCACTTTTTATGTCAATTCCATTTGTTTCAATATGTTTCCATTTAATGCAGTTTTTTTGGATGGAAAATGATTATTTGTTTGTTTAGGTACTGATTGACTTATCAAAAGAAGATCTGATTAAGGGCTTCTCACAATGGTAAGTGAGCCGTTTCATTTTATCACATTACTCTGGTACTCAAGACATTGTCTCCAAAAGTTGCATATGATCTTTCTCTAAAATGCTTTTCAGTACATGTCACCATCTGTGCTTATCAAGGAAGGAGACACATTATCACCTATACTTAAGGCTTTTCTGCCTGCAGTTCTCACTTACCTAACAGACTTCTCTCTATAAGCTCTAGCCTTAACCCGGGCTGGTCGACTTACAGAGGGATGTGTTCTCCTGGTCCCACAGGGGCCTAGGCTGGCTAGATGAGGCTGCTTGTTTTGATGCTGCTACCACAATACACTTGATACTAACACAAGTCCAAACCCAACTGTCTTACAGGTATGAACTGACTCCAGATGGACAGCCCAGAAGTTGATGAGCACCCCTACGATCTTTATATTAAAATGTGTATATATGTATATTTTGTAATTTAAATCAGAACAGCCATTTGAAAATATATACATACATTTTTGTGTGAAACTTAAGTACATGACTGGGTAATGATTAGAGAGAGGTAAATATATATAAAAGCAAGTACTACTCTCTCTCGGTTGGATTTAATTATTCAAGTCCAGAAAGAAATGGGGTATTCATACCTAATAAATTATCAGAACCTCAGTGGTAATTTTTTTTCTGTAAGTACGTATGTACCATATAACTTTGGATTTGCCCAAATGTATATGTCAGAAGTGTCCTGTCTCAGACATAAGGGGTGAAGGAGGTCTGTTCCTGGAGGTGCTACCAGTATTCCTGGAAAGTGACTAACCAAGGGAAGAGGCGGCTTTTATGGGAATAAAAAGTGACCCACACCAAAAGTGCCAAAAGCCAGCGCCCTTCTGCCACCTCTGGTACTTTGCTGCCTGGAAATTTGTTCCCACATCTACTGTAGAACTAAAATGTGCTTTTCTGATGGCAACAATGTTATAGTGATATACCTAAATATTTCAGTGTGGGATGGCCTAGCCCCAAACTCCAGCACGTGGAATCATTTCCATAGGAAAAGGCAAACCAAACCCCAAGCCCAGGTCTGCATCTCCACTCCCACAGCAGAGCACTAGAGACTGCTGCAGAGTACTGGTGCCAAAGGAAAAAGGAGCTTCTGTCTGTCTCTCAGAGAATTTGGCAATTCTATTCCATTTTTCTAAGATATGGCTGTTTCACTTAAATAACATTTAAAGGCAAAATACGTTAATTGCACAAACAAGTGCCTTTTTTACATTTCAAACCTTATAACACCAAATATTCTTATCCTATCTGACCTTATCCTAGAGCTCCTGCTGAATTCGCATCCTTTTCTTCTCTTCACTCAGGCAACAGCCCCTGCCATAGGTTTCCTGTTCCCCTCCCCCTCCACTGCCGCTTTTCTGAAGAATGGTAACATCTTAAAGTTTGTTAACTCTCACTTAAAATTATCCATGATTTCCTGTGTTCTACAAGAATAAAACCCACTCCTTAATTTGCCCTTTAGCCCTAATAATCTAGTCTCCAGTGTTTTGCTACTTTATGTGCAGATGCTCTATTCCAGAACAGTCTATATATCATACCCTACCTACACAAATCCTATCGTCCTCAAAAACCTTGTCTCAAAACCCACCTCTTCTGTTATGCCATTCCACAATGAAATGGCCTCTCCCACCTCTTACAGCATTTACTGTCAATACTGTACATTTTTAATTTTAATAATTCCCTGCCTTGCAACATTTAATTTTTACAAAGGCTTATTAGATATCTATGAAGGTCACACACTAAGAACTACTCATATTTGAAATTTAATGTATCTGTTTACTGTTCATCCAGTTGAACTAAGTTACTGTAATTGATTTTCAACCTCTATCATCCAAGACTATGCTAAGTACATGGTAGGTGTGTAATAAAATTTATTTCTGCTGAGATTTCTATTTTTAGTGACAAATTTCATAACAAAATTAGGCAACTGATGCCTGTCCTGTCTACTTCGCAATGGCATTAAAATGTTCACTAAATACATGTGCCTTGAAAATGGTAAAACATCAGATGTATGAGGGAATGTATCATGTGACATATCCTGAATATTAGCAATCCTAAAACAACTTCTGGTTAAGTTGGCCATCAAGTGAAAACCTATCCTTCCTCTTCCAAACACAAAGAAAACCTACTTAAACCATGAACAGCATTTATTTTAAACATAACTGATTAAGAAGTGACACAGGTAAATTTCTTGGTGATGGTCCAAAGAGGAAATTTAAACCAGTGTATGGAAGTTGAAAAGGAGTTTGAGTGTTGACAGGAACCAGAATTTTGGCATATACTGACAGAAGCAAGGCTTGTATAAGGGACAAGAAGTCTGAAAAGTTTTGTATCAGAAAACACCTTGGCTGCCAACGAGAACAAGGCTGTCAACAACGGGTGGAAGCAGTCAACTCATTCGTCCTGCAGGAACACAGGGTCTGAGGTTACACACAACTGACTTGGTATAGAAATCCCAAACCTTGAAACTAATGTGAAAACTGGTTTAGAACCTACAATCACAAGAAGCCCCGACACAGGCAACCACAGAACTGGCTGTTAGGGTCACCATGCCCATCCAGGGCACATATGGGACCCCTGCAGCAGGTAGTTCCCAGTAGAAGCAGTTCACAGGCAAAAATATAAAATAAGGGGGCACCTGGGTGGCTCAGTTGGTTAAGCCTCTGCCTTCGGCTCAGGTCATGATCCCGGAGACCCGGGATCGAATCCCATATCGGGCTCCCTGCTCCGTGGGAGGCCTGCTTCTCCCTCTCTCACTCCCCCTGCTTGTGTTCCCTCTCTGGCTGTGTTTCTCTCTCTAATAAATAAAATCTTTAAAAAAAAAAAAAGATATATATATATATATATATAAAATAAAATTGGAATTTTAAAAATATGAAAGACATGAGAACATCACACTGAAAAATGGCCATGAGATCTATTTCAGCAAGAAAAAAAGTGTAAAATTCAGAAGTGGCACGTGGGAAACAATGGGGAACAAAGAACTCCACAAAATGTTAACCTAAGTCTTGACTGCTTACAAAATATAAGCAGGCAAGAAACCAAAAATGTTTGCAAAAACTGGTTTCAAAAATACAGTGGCACTAAAATGCTGGTATTAACATTTAAAAAGGGACAAGAGGCTGGTGCAGTGGAAAGTTAAAAGTGTTCAGGTCCTTACCTTATTTAGGCAACTAAAGATAGTTTTATATTTTAAAAAATAAATTATAGATACATTTGGGTCAGTTACTACTTTATCACCTCTCAGCTCCAAATCAACCCATCGTTGCCGTGCTTTGATGATTCAGGGGACAGCGGACTTGTCTCTTTGCCAGGGAGCTTGATGTGAGGCTTTCCCAGTAGAGGGCATTGGGGAGACACTGCAAGGCTGGAGAAGCAAGAAAAAAAGGCTTTTCTTTTGTCTACTGATGTGCTGTTTTCCATGGCAGCCAACTGGTTCTTTTGTGGAGGTTATTCTCCATCACTGAAGCAGTTTACCCCTGGCTCATGCCCTTGGGCTCTGCCACCATGCCACCATAACGACATCGGCACATCTGCATCGTTCAGCACCAGCGAGCAAGTTGTGTTGTTTTGTTTTGTTTTGCCACAAGTAGGCTTTTTCCCTTGCTCACCAAACCTCTCCTAAAGTTTTCGATCTCAACCTAGCTGGAAGGCATTCTTCCAAATTTCACAATTTCTTCCTTCACTGTCTTTTTTCTGCTTTCTGCAGCTGCTATTCTGTACCTCTTAACAGTCCTTTTTTATCCCCTTTAATAGCAGTTAACTACCTTTTACTAGTTATCAATTCTTGTTTTAAATTATCCTGTTAGCTACCTATGTAACACAGTTTGTCTGCTAATTGGGCCCCAAGTATATATTTAAAATTTTAAGATAATCACTAAAATTGAGAAACAACAGAGAAATCAATAGAGCTGAACTATAAAACTTCTAAATCAACAGTGGAGAAGAAAAAGTAATAGAGAAAAAAACCAACCCCCTCCCAAAAAGAAAAAAAGCACAGAAAAAAAAAACCCTATAATTCGAAAAAAAACAAAAGATGGTCAAAAGATCTCAAAATATATTTACAATCATCATAAACCCACTACTAAAGCCTAGAATGTCAAATGATGCTGAGAAAACTGGACAGCCACAGGCAAAAGAATAAAACGACCACTTTCTTATACGATACACAATAATAAACTCAAAATGGACTGAGACCTAAATGTGAGACCTGAAACCATAAAAGTTCTGGAAGAAAATATAGGCAATAGGTGGAGCCCCATGTTGGGCTCTGTGCTCAGCAGGGAGTCTGCTTAAAATTTTCTATGTCCCTTTCTCCTCCCCCTGCTACCACACTCTTTTTCTCTCTCAAAATAAGGTATTTTTAAAAAATAAAAATGAATTTAAAAAATAAAAAGCTTTTTTGCACAGCAAAGGAAACCATGGACAAAACAAAACAAAAAAAGCAACCTACTGAATGGGAGAACATATTTGCAAATGATATATCTGGTAAGGGGTTAATGTCCAAAATATATAAAGAACCTACACAACTTAACCAAACAAATAATCCAATTAAAAAATGGGCAGAGAATCTGAACAGACATTTTTCTGAAGAAGACCTGCTGACAAACACATGAAAAGATGCTCAACATCAGGGGCACCTGGATGGTTCAATCAGTGGGCATCTGACTGCTGATCTCAGGGTCATGAGTTAGAGCCCCATGTTGGGCAGAGATTACTTTAAAAAAACAAAAACAAAAAACATGCTCAATGTCATTAATCATCAGGTAAATGCAAATGAAAACCATAAGTGATACTACCTTATAGCTATCAGAATGGCTAGTATGAAAAAGAAGAGAAGTAACAAGTGTTGGCAAGGATGTGGACAAAAGGGAACATTTGTTTGCCGCTGATGGGTATGTAAGTTGGTATAGCCATGGAGGTTCCTCAAAAAATTAAAAGTAGAAATACCATATGATCCAGTAAATCCACCACTATTTATTCAAAGAAAATGAAAAGACTAATTTGAAAAGACATATGTACCCGTTTACTGCATTATTTATAACCATTAAAAGCAAAATTTTAAAAAAGCAACCTAAGTGCCCATTGGTAAATGAGTAAAGAATATATGGTATATATATATATACAATATAATATTACTCACCCATAAAAACGGATGAAATTGTGCCATTTCTTTTTTTTTTTTTTTAATCTATTTGACAGAGAGAGAGAGATCACAAGTAGGCAGAGAGGCACACGAAGGGACAGGAGGAAGCAGGCTCCCTGCCGAGCAAAGAGCCCAATGCAGGCCTTGATCCCAGGACTCCGAGATCATAACCTGAACCGAAAGTAGAGGCTTTAACCACTGAGCCACCCAGGCACCGGAGATTGTGCCATTTGAGACAACAAAGATGGACCTAAAGAGTATTACGCTAAGTAAAACAATTCAGGCAGAGAAAGACAAAAACCATATGATTTCACCTCTATGTGAAATCTAAAAAACAAAACAAAGGAACAGACCAAAAAAGCAGAAACAGATCCTTAAGTAGAGAGCACGTAGTTGCCAGAGTGGTGTGAGAGGATGGGCAAAATCGGTAAAGGGACGTAGGAAGTACAGGCTTCTAGTTAAGGAATGTGTATGTCACAGGGATAAAAGGTGCAGCATGGAAAATATAATCAATGGTATTATAATAACACCATATAGGACAGAGGGTAGTTACATTTGCGAGCATATTAAATGCATAGCACTGTTGTATCCCTATGTTGTAACACATGAAACACACTGTATGCCAAATACACTTTCATTAAAAAAAAAAAAAAAAAAAAGACAACTCCCGGTGATTAGACTCAATGTGATAAGGCAAAACTGTACCACTATAAGATAACATAGAAGAATAACTTTATATGGGACGCCTGGGTGGCTCAGTTGGTTAAGCAACTGCCTTCGGCTCAGGTCATGATCCCGGAGACCCGGGATCGAGTCCCACGTCGGGCTCCCTGCTCGGCGGGAAGCCTGCTTCTCCCTCTCACTCCCCCTGCTTGTGTTCCCTCTCCGGCTGTGTTTCTCTCTGTCAAATAAATAAAATCTTTAAAAAAAAAAAAAAAAAAAATTTAAAAAAAAAAAAAAAAGAAGAATAACTTTATAACTGCGACTAAGGAAAGATTTCATAAGACAGAGAGCACTAAACTATAAAGGTAAAGACCATACATCTCTATACTAAAATTGGGTTCTTCAGTTCATAAAAAGAAACTACAGTTGACCCTTGAACAACATGGGTTTCAATTGCTTGGGTCCACTTACATGTGGATTTTTTTAAATAAAAATACAGTACAGTACTATAAATGTATTTTATGATTTCCTTAACATTTTTCCTCCTGCATACCTTCTTTGTAAGAATACAGTGCAGAATATATACAACATATTAAATATGTGCTAATTGACTGCTTACATTATCAGTAAGGCTTCCTTCTGGTCAACAGTAGGCTATTCATAGTTACATTTTTGAGGAATCAAAAGTTATACATAGATTTTTTTGACTGCATGAGAAGCAGGGTGGCACCTCCAACCCCCATGTTGTCCAACAGTCAACTATATAGGAAAATGGAAAGAGGACACAGAATTACAAAAAACATTTGCTACATATTTAACTGTCAAATGGCTCATGTCCAAAATATATAACTCTGACAAATCAATATGAAAAGACAGATAATCCAACAGAAAAATGAACAAAGGACATATCTAAGCACTTCAAAAAAGAAATACAAATGGCCAAAAAAGGACAAAACATTTAAATTCATTAGTAATCACAGAAATAAACATTATAACCATAATAATAACTCTATGCACTATATAGGCAAAAAATTAATAATCTGACTTACCAGCAATTGGTCAGGATGAGGAAAAGTGGGAACTCTCATACACTGATGGTGGAAGTATAAACTTTCATACATTGATGGTGGAAGTATAAATAAATTGGAAAATGGTTTGGCATTTTCTTCTGAAGTTGAAGATAAGCATTCCCTATCAAAACTGCCACAATTGGGGCTCCTGGGTGGCTCAGTTGGTTAAGCGACTGCCTTCAGCTCAGGTCATGATCCCGGAGACCTGGGATCGAGTCCCGCATCGGGCTTCCTGCTCTGCGGGAGGCCTGCTTCTCCCTCTCTCGCTCCCCCTGCTTGTGTTCCCTCTCTGGCTGTGTTTCTCTCTGTCAAATAAATAAAATCTTTAAAAAAAAAAAAAGACAAAAAACTGCCACAATGTACAACCCCCAAGGTTCCACTGACATCATTATCTAAAGGAATGATATTACCACAGCCTCTGTGGTAGTATACATGTCTTCCCCTAGGGCCCAGCAATTATACTTCTTGGATATTGATGCCAGAAGACTTGCACACAAGTGTACAAGGATGCATATACATAATAGCAGCATCTCACAATAGCCAGGAACAAGAAACAACCCAAATATCAATTGCCAGTAGAACAGACAAATGGATTGTGTAATATTCATAGAGGAATCCTAGACACCAATGAATAGAGGTACCTAGATACCAGACACAATAACCTGGACCAACAGATGACAACATGGATAAAATAATATTGAACCAAAGAACAAACATTAAAAAGAATATGATTCACCATTTTTATATAGTTCAGAAACAGGTAAAACTCAGCTATCCTGGTTTACGCATACACAAAGATGACAAAACTAGTTATAAAAAAAAAAGATTAACATAAATCAGGTTAATAGTTACCTCTTGAGGGAAGGGACATGGTGGGGTGTATTCTGGAGTGCTGGTGATGTTCTATTTTTTTGACATTTAATTTAATTTTGACATATAATCATTCAATATACTTGATATTGGGGTTTATACCATTTTTAGCAGGGGTTATATTTTATAAGAAAACGATTAGTAAATAAATGAAAAAGGAAAATAAATACCCAACAGCTATTAATTAAAAGAACAAACCTGCATTCAAGTTGAAATAAATGAGTAGCAATAGAGTTATTAATTGAGAAGATATTACCAACTATGAATTTTTAAGTAAATGCAAATAAACTTGAAATACATAAAACAAATTTGACAAATCCACAGAAATTTCAGTATCTCCCATAAACAAATCAAGAACACAAAAATATTGATAGAAATGAAGTAGATTTAAACAACTTAATAGCAGTATATATCAAATAGAGATGAGGCTTTTTTTTTTTAAAGCAACATATGGAATATGTATAAATTTCACCACATAGAAAAACCACAGGGCGCCTGGGTGGCTCAGTGGGTTAAAGCCTCTGCCTTCAGCTCAGGTCATGATCTCAGCGTCCTGGGATCAAGGCCCACATCGGGCTCTCTGCTCGGCAGGGAGCCTGCTTCCTCTGCTCTCTCTGCCTGCCTCTCTGCCTACTTGTGATCTCTCTCTGCCAAATAAATAAATAAAATCTTAAAAAAAAAAAAAGAAAAATCACAAAGAAACTCTTAGCAAATTCTAAAGACTTGATACAAAAAAAAAAAAAAGTCTCTGACTACTAAGCAATAAAATTAGAAAAAAACAACAAAAAGACAACCTAAGATACCCCATATATTTTCAGACTTAATACTTCCAAACTTCAGTTTTTAACCAGGATGTAATAACAGAAACCAAATTTACCCTTTTACCCTTCTACCTGTACCAACCAGAACCAAAACTAAACAAAGAGCAGACAAAATATACAACACAGTCTTCAAGACATTGGATATCAGGTATATGTCCATACAAAGATCTGAACATGAATGTTTATAAGCAGTTTTATTTGTAGTAGTATAAAACTCAAAATACTTAAAATTTCCATCAGTAAGTGAATGTATAAACAAACTGTGATATAGTCATACAATGAAATATTACACAGCAATAGGAATGTTAATAAATGCAACATGCAAAAATCTCAAAATAATTATGCTGAGTAAAAGAGGCCAGACAAAAAAAGAAAATATCTTTTAGAAATCAACTGTACGGTTCTATTTACATGAAATCCCATAAAATACGAATAAATCTATAGTGACAGATAGATCAGTTGTTGCTTAGGAGTAGGAGGAGGGCTGGGTAGGATTACCAAGGTCAAAGAGATAACATTTTTTTTTTTTAAAAGATAACTTTTGGAGAAATGAGGTATGTTTAGTATTTTGATTGTGGTAATGGTGTCACAGGTATATATGTGTATCAGAATTTATCAAATTATATACTTTAAATATAGCTTATTAGTCAATTATTTATCAATTTAAATGTTAAAAAAAGGAACTAAACATTAATTGCAGTACTTTATTTATATTTTCAACAATTAAAACTGGATAAAAGTAGATCTGACAGAGACAGTCTCCTAGTGGCACTGTCCTGCTCAGTGACCCTCCAAAAAAACTCTGAGGCCTCTAAGGAAGAGTCTTAAAACCTGTTTTAAACTAAAAGCTAACCAGAGGTTCTTAAATTAGCTAACAAAATTGAAAATTAACATAATTTTAAAGCTACATTTCTTCCTTTCATATGTTAGATCTACAAAATGCCTCATAGTAATTTCTAGGAGTAATCTAACCAACTCAGAATATTTACATTATTGAATATCCAATTAGTTTTTCTACTTAACCCTCAAAGGCACAGATTCTTTCACAAATTGTGGGCTAGAGTTCAGAAATGTAACTTCAGTCTAACAAAATCAAGAATTTTAAATCTAGAAAGAGCCTAGACCTGCTACTTATAAAAGAATGGTGAGGGAGGGGAGTGCAACAACATTGGTCCCTTAAAAAATCAGACTGAATATTGAGAACAGAGAATAAGCAGAAGGCAGCAAGTACTCTTATATAAAATAAAATGCAGCAACGCTCAGCCTTATAAGAAAATATGACTCATTATTTGTGCATGGTATAAATAAGTCACTGAGGACACTTAAATTTGGAAATTCTTCACAAAAACTTTATTTAAGATTTCATGTCCTTATAAAAACTATATTACATCAAGATTGCAAAAAGATACTTTTTTAAATGAGAGACTGCTACCTACTCCTCTATATTACCTCATAATTCATTTTCTATCCTAAAACAATGATAAAACATTTTTTCCTTCTTCCTTTTCTTCCTGCTTTGAAAAGCAAGTGCCGTGAGGGATATCTTAATAGAATGTGCCATTTCCTTGCCAGGAAAACAATAGGTTCTTACAGGCTGAATTTCAGAGAGCCACCGGCAATCCTTGTTCTCAGAATCAAAACGGTCACTAAACCCTCAACTTAAATAGAACCTTTTTATTATTTGCAACCTGAGTTTCTGTTTTACTCATACACTGTACTTTAAAACAGTCTTAAACTTTAAGTACTGAAGAATTGCTTAAGAAATGTTTAAAGGACATAAAATCAACTTACCACATTAGCTTACAATATTTTCTATATAAGAATCTCAAACTTAATAAAAATATAGATGGGAAGGACCCAATACTAAGAAGGGGATGAATTCTGAGAGTAAATACATTTATAACCCTTGTCTCAAAGCAAGATCCTACAAAATACTCAGAATGTTACGAATGCAATTTACACAGTAAAAATGATTTGATTTGTTTTCAGTATGAAAGTATTTTTAATTTCTTTACTGCAGGTACAATGGCATCCAAGTCATCAATTTCTGTAACAGAAAAGCAAGAATAAGGAAAGAGTAGCTTTATCTAGTGATAGGCTCAGATGAAATGAGAATCTCTAAGCAAAGCAAACCTCAAACAAACACAAACGCAACAACACCAGCACTTTTATGCTTGTGAAATTTTTCTCTAATATTGACGATAGGAGTGTCACTGATTCAGACACAGATGCTTCACAGGGCATCTATTTGTGAAGCAACCATATACCTACAAGTACCCTCTGATTCTGATGTTAATCTCATTAGCAGTATGTTCTTATTAAGCGATCCTACTGCCACATTTGTGATATGTTATTGCCACTTTAAATCTATGTAATTACAGGTGAGCCTACATGGTGAAATACTAGGTAAAAGCGGTCTCTTTTCTGCTCCTCATATGAGCACTTAATGATTTCTCCTCACTCAAAGTAGTTCTCTCCTTAATTTTATGGGAAAAATTTCTCATTAGTAGGATCATTCTTAGGTCTACCTTTTTAGGATGAAACATATCTACTTAATAAAACTGTGAGGCAAAGTACAAATCTCAGATGCAATGTGTTGTAGAGCTTAGGCTGGTCCAGCTTACCAGATCAGATCAACTAGTTCAGGTTCTTCTCTGCCAGATTCTTTGTGAATTTGATTTCTCTTTCTAAAACTGTCTTCTTCCACCCAGCCTATTAAATTCACTGTCTGAAAGCTTTTGAATGCTGGAGAAGCAAGGTCCTTTTCTCTCATTATCTAGGCTCCAACCCTACAAGTGTCAGCGGCCAGTTCTCTAGATTCTTACCATTGTTTTCTATCTTTTCTGCTAGGCCACTGTTTATAAACTCATTTTCCTCTATATAAAACATGCTTCTTTTAATTCCACTGTCTTCCTCCATATTTAGCTGAATTTCGGTTGCTTTTCCTTTAACCTAAACGTATAGCCCATGCTACTCAAGCTCCTGACTTTAGTCAAAATACTTATCTAGATCCCCTTACAAAGTGTCAAGATATCAGAAAAAAAATATAAGCAAATATACAACAGAGAATTTGATTCACACTTCGCATCATAATAAGATCAAGTTATTCTCTGAACCCCATTCTCAAATCACACCAGTTTTCTCACTAAATGAGATATCTGCCTTATAAATGAACCTTGCAGAGAAGGATCTTGGCTAATTATATTCTCAGCTAATCACACCACTTATATGAGAAAAAGTTGGTCTCCACATCTGCTATAACACTGTATTTGATGCTTACAATGACATCTCATAAGGCGCCTGGATGGCTCAGAGGGCCTCTGCCTTTGGCTCAAGGTCATGATCTTGGGGTCCTGGATAGTGTCCCACATCGGGCTCTCTGCTCAGCGGGGAGCCTGCTTCCCCCCCTCTTTCTGTCTGCCTCTCTGCCTATTTGTGCTCTCTCTCTCTGTCAAATAAATAAAATCTTTAAAAAAACGACATCTAGTAATAATAAAAATAGCTATATTTGCCAAACAGACTTAACTTTCCCAATGTTAAGTGTCATTTTTTTTTTTTTTTTAATTTTACCTCTTTGACAGAGAGAGAGAGATCACAAGTAGGCAGAGAGGCAGGCAGAGAGAGAGGAGGAAGCAAGCTCCCCACCAAGCAGAGAGCCCGATGCAGGCCTTGATCTCAGGATGCCGAGATCATGACCTGAGCCAAAGGCAGAGGTCTAACCCTCTGAGCCACCCAGGCGCCCTTAAGTGTCATTTTTAATTGTGACATAAATACAGAGTTCATCTGCAGGGAGATATGGCTACTTGAAATAAATAAACCCCATGACTCATGCTGAGTGTCATAATACCTGAGAGGAAGTTTCTATAGAAGGATTCTAAAATAAGTGTTAACCACACACCTATTAAAATGCTTATTAACGATAAGAACCTCCCTGTTTAACTGCTACCCCAAATCACGTAAAATAATCTATGAAATGAGGGTCTTCAGGATATGAGGCAACACATTTCTACAATTTCATGTCTCATCTTAAGTTTAGCTTTCAAATTGTATTTTTCCTTGCTATGTTCTTTTCAAATATATGAGCATGCCTAATGCACATTCAGTCACTGTCTCCCTTGCTTCCACAGTCTACATAAAACTGGCCACAAAACTGCCTTTATGTTTACCAGGCCAGATATTCTAGTTAGATGCTTCTTTTCATTATTTTTCTTACCAAATGATAATTTACTCATTCCCTTATCTTCTACTAAACCTCATTTCCTCTTCTAATTTTTTTTTTAATGCAAGCTCTCTGCCCAATGTGGGGCTTGAACTCAAGACCCCAAGATCAAGAGCTGCATGCTCTTCCCACTGAGCCAGCCAGGGGCCTCTCCTAATTTAATTTCCTATGTCAAGGAGTCAATCTTTAAAAAAAAAAAAAAAAAATCTTTCAAATGAACTATGCAGAAAAAAGATTCATCAGTGAATAAATCACTTTAAACTTTAAAGTGTTCTTAATACTACGATAAATTATTTTTATAGCCATATATTATCACAATTAAAATAAGAGCCTTGGGTCACTATTTTGCCTATGATTCCAAACAAATTACATTTTTTTCCTTTTAGAAGATAATACTAATAACAAAACCCTCAATTTGACCAAAATACAAATATATCTTTTCCCTTCTACAGATTATTTTTTTCTAGAGATGTTTACATTACTTATCACCTGAGAAAGAAATTTAATTTGTATATTTTAAAAAACACAGTAGGTAAGTTCTTTCTTAAAAAAACCAAACAAACAAAAAACAAACTATACACCTTCAAAATCATAAATCCTACGAAGATTTCTCATTAGGCCATGCCAGAGTCAGGGCTAAACTGGGCCTAGCCAGAGTTAATACCATTTCTCATTTAACAGTTTCAAAATAAAGGCAGCCCCTAGCTCTTTAAAGGATATGTGCTTCCCTGTTTTGTAGACCAACCCCAACCAACTCTAATTACAAGTTAGGAGTGTATTTCCAGAACTATTAGTGGTTTTTAGACACTTTCTGTTTTACCAGAACATTCTAGGTAAAAACACTAATACAGCAACTAAGGAACACTTATCACTCAAACCCACTGACATCTTAAGACTTGAAATTTAACCACTACCAACAAAGATCTTACCTAAGATTTCAAGTAGATCATTAGTAAATGCCTGAAATGCTGGGAAAAATTCCTCATGTTCTTCCAGTTTGTTGATAATGCTTTAAAAAAAAAAAAAGGCACAGTTTACACTGAATTTCCAACTTAAGGTTCTTACATCTGATTGAAATAAAACATTTTCAAAATAGAAATTTCCTAATTTCAATATAAATTTAATAATCATTTATTGCAATCCTTCCTCTTCAAAGGTCTTTGTTCATCTAATACTACTTTCCTAAAAAAATTTCTTATCAGTGTAAACATGTGTTCCAAAGTTAAATTTATTTAATGTTCCTAATGTGGAAAGCTTTCCATTTACCTTGAAGGTTTTTAAGAGAACTGTTTTTTAAAAAAATATTTTTATTTATTTATTTGACAGAGAGACAGGGAGAGTGCACAGGTAGGCAGAGTGGCAGGGAGAGGGAGAAGCAGACTCTGCTGAGCAGGGAGCCCAATGCAGGGCTCAATCCCAAGATACTGGGATCATGACCTGAGCCAAAGGCAGCTGCTTAACCGACTGAGCCACCCACGCACCCCAAGAGACCTTGCTTTTTAAGCATTTTCTAAAAACTATTTTTTATATCTTGTATTCTATTAAACATTAAGAATAAGTATCAGTCATCAGCATGCATGTGGGAAGGGAAAAAAGACCAACAGTGAGATATATGTTCCTTTTAAAATGAAGCATGAAGTATCAGAAAACTCAAGTGCCAGATCTTCCTAGAGAACTTGAAGAATATTTGGAATAGGTGGTATATGTATGTGTTCTTCTTCACCTATGTTGAAATATAAACTTGGGGTGAGGGGGATGTGGAAGAGTTGCTTTAGGTATAGCTATGTTTCCATATTTTCAAAAACATCAGGTTGTATTTTAGAGATGAGTAGCTTTTTAAAAAACTCCTTAACATTTATCTCCTAATCAAATAATAAATATACTGTTAGCAAATTACTAAGTGATCTATAGTAGTGTACTAAAAATAGGACTTGTTTATATATTCTGAACAATAACATGAACTTGCTAACGAGGTATGAATTTTTCTATATGTAACTTCCCTTGGGAACAGGCTTATAACAATAATGCTGGAGTCCTGCCACAACCTATGTGAACTTACAGGCCCTACAATATATTTTTATCTTGAAAATGTTTGGCATTCTCTCCATCAATAAGGTGTGAGATTATTTTAGATTCTCAAATTATTTAAAAGATGCTATCCCAAACAGGTAAGATAAATAACTTCTCAAAGTCTTTAATTTCACCAATCCAAGCACTGTGGAAGATACTTTTTAAAATAAATACCTTTGGAGGTCTTCAGGTCCCAATACCTGCATAACCTGTTCATTCATATCCTCATTAATCAGCCTACACAATTTTCCAACTGTGTTCACCAACACACACAATGAGGATGAACTATCTGAAAGAGAAAGAAAAGGATATTTTATTTAAGATTTTATTTATTTGACAGAGAGAGACACAACAAGAGAGGGAATACAAGTGGAGGGGGTGGAAGGGAGAAGCAGGCTTCCTGGAGAGCAGGGAGCCCAATAAGGGGCTTGATCCCAGGACCCCAGGATTCTGAACTGAGCCAAAGGCAGACGCTTAATGACTGAGCCACCCAGGCACCCCTACAAGGATATTTTGAAAGAGAATTTCATCATCATTAAATCAAATATTTTATGTTCTAGTTATCCTCCGTTTTTTTTTTTACCTTTCAATTTTTAACCTATTTTTTTGTCGATTCTTAAATGGGGGCCAGAAAGGACAAAAGTCATCACCTAATTCTAAGAGTTCTTGGAGGTTTCTCACAGCATTGTTCATTTCTCCAAGCCTAGTATAAACTTCATTCATTCGAGGATAGACTCCATTTAAAGAAGGCACATCAAATAACTTTTGGAAGTGAGAAACGATAGCTTGCAAAGTTTTTAAGTTTGGCACATTGCTGTCCTATCCAAAAGAGAGGGAGAAACAGTTCACATGGTTAAAATATTCCCAAGACTTTAATAAAAACTTTAAAAAGAGAAAAAGAATCTTAGTAGAACAAATATCAGTATCTGTTCCACTATCAGTTTTTAAGATAAGATTACATTAAAATGTGAACATTTACATAAGTGTTAAGCATTACCTTTTCCTTATTTTCAACTTCTTCTAACATGGTATCTACTATAAACAATAGATCTTCAATTCTGATACCTTCATTTTCATCCTGCTTTTTTAAATTATGCCAAGGCACCAGTTCTGCAGATAGTATTTTCAAGGACTTATACAAATCCTTTATAACAAAAGAAACAACATGGTATTATTGATCTAAAAAAGTTTCCATAATAATGCTAATAAAATATAATTATTCAGGCAAGTTTAATATATATAAACCATCATCAGTACTTTTTAAAATCCATTGCTGGTTTAGAACAAGTTTGTTACATTTGTTTTCTCCAGGTAAATATAGGCCTTACAAATCTGGATATTTAAAGTAATGATGTTATTTATTAGTAGTATTATTATTTAAGTAACTATTTTTGAACTATTGGTGGATTAAAAAATAAGCTTATCTTTTATATTTTGGCCTTGAATTATTTTGTAACAGATTTACTGAGATATAATTCACATAACATTCTCTATAAGTGTACAATTCAGTAACTTTAATTGGTTTACAGAGATGTACAACCATCATTATTATCTAATTTCAGAACATTTTCATCACCCCGAAAAGAAATCCCCTATACATTTGCTGCCATTCCCCATTCTTTCCTATCCCCAGCACCTGGGTCACTATTAAACTACTTTCTGTTTCTATGGATTTGCCTATTCTGGGCACTGCACATAAAGTGGCATTATATAATAAGTAGCCTTTTATGACTGGCCTTCCTTCACTTAGGATAATGTTTTCAATATTCATCCATTACAGCATTTATTTCCAGAAGTTTTTTATTTTAAAAAAATAATTAATTTAAAAGATTCTAAATTAAATTAATTCTACTTAATCTTGTGACAGCCTACTTAAGTCTCTTGGTCTAGACAGGTTCTTCTAATTTATTTTAAGATGTGCACAAAGGACAAAGCTACTGGAAGTTTAAAACTGATCAACTAATAAACATTTACTGAGCCTCTGCTATGTGCATGGCACATTGCTTGGCCCTTTAGAACACTGCTGTCCAAAAGAAATGTAATGTTAAGTCAGAGTAATTTTATTTACTTATGTTTTTAATATGATAGTTGACACACAATGTTACATTAGTTTCAGATATATGGCTTAGTGATTTGACAAGTTTATACATTATGCTATGTTCATCACAAGTATAGCTACCATCTGCCCCATTACATCACTATTAAAGTACCACTGTAAGTCACAGTAATTTTAAATTGGTGAGTAGCCACACTTAAAGTAAAAAGAAACAGGTAACATTAACTTTAATATTTGGTTTAACCCACTATATCCAAATATTATTTTAATACATAATAAATATTTTATTTTTTCCTATACTAAATCTTTTAAATCTGGTAGGTATTTTAAACATATGGCACATCTCAACTGAGACTAGCACATTTTAGGTGATCAAAAGCTAAATGTGGCTAGTGGTTACTGTATTAGTGCAATCCTAAAATATAGAAAATAGTACAGGAAATTCTTTTTCCAACTCCTTATTTTAGTCCTTTACTTCCTTATCATTCTCCAGTGAATGCCCAGACCTCACATACTGATATATCTATTATCTCTCATTTGTTAAGAAGGCAATTATTATTTCAGCAATTCAAGGCAATACTTCAGTATCAAATGAATGTTTTAAACAATAAGTGCCACTAGAATTTGAAAAAGAAGTCAGGAAGTTGCAGCATAAATACTTTCATTGATCAACACTCCATCAACGAGGTGCAATTATAAAGAAATGGTCTTCAGTAAAAAGCACACCAAATATAAATTTTGCTTGGGAATAAAGTATTAGATAGTTAAGATAAGGAGCTGTTCTGGTCTACATGGCAGTGACAGGATAGTTGTAGCACAGTCCATCTAACCCTGAAAAAACTAAAAAAAGGGTCTCCCATGTTCTCTACATTGCTTAGCTCTAAGGATGTAGATGTTCAACCAATGTCCTGTCTTTGCACAGCAGGCCTCTGGAGCCCTGGGAAATGAGAAAGCCACAAGGTACAACAGCATACTGGGTTGGGAAAGCAACACTATCTAGCTCAACTTTCCAGGAAAGGTGTGTGGGAAGACAGAAGGAAGAAAGCAGACAGCTCCTTCATGCCTTTCCCATCCTTCTCTTTTAAGCCAAATCTAATCTGAGAAAAAAAAACTAATCTAGGAAGATGGCTGTCTTAACCTTAAAGGCTACCACAATATAGAAAACCTTTCATATGAGGCCACAAAGAACTTACTCAATTTGGGTCCTGATTGTACAGTAATAAATATCTGAAGCATTGCCTAAAATCCATGAGTTACTTCGGTGGCAGAGCCACTAAATTCCTCTCAGCGATCCTCAGAATATTCTAATTACAAAGTTTACTCTCCTTGTCGTCTTCTAGTGGAAAAACTATATAGTATCAAGAACTTAGCACCACTGTAAAGCTTCCTCCTCCAGAATCTGGAGCACAAGTCACCTATCTCATTCATTTGGCACTGCATCACAGACTGTTTTTTTTGTTTGGTTTCTAAGATTTTATTTATTTATTTGAAAGAGAGAGAGCATGAGCAGGGAGAGGGGAAAAGGAGAGGGAGAAGCACTCTCTCCACTAGGCAGGGAGCAAGATAAGGGGCTCAATCTTAGGATCCTGGGATCATGACCTGAGCTAAAGGCAGACACTTAACAGATTGAGCCACCCACATGCCCCCTTTCATGGGCTGTTTTTATGGCATTTGTTTCTTCTTTTTTTTTTTTTTTTTTTTTAAGATTTTATTTATTTGACAGAGAGAAACACAGCCAGAGAGGGAACACAAGCAGGGGGAGCGAGAGAGGGAGAAGCAGGCTTCCCGCTGAGCAGGGAGCCCGATGTGGGACTCGATCCCGGGTCTCCGGGATCATGACCTGAGCCGAAGGCAGTCGCTTAACCAACTGAGCCACCCAGGCGCCCAGCATTTGTTTCTTCTAATGATATCTTGAATGGTTAAATTTTATTTCATATTTTTTAGTAAGTTTTGTCTCTCCAATTAGCCTGAATCTTGTGTTCTTTTTTAAAAAAAAATTTATTTGAGAGAGCATAAGCAGTGGTAGAAGCAGAGGGAGAGGGACAGAGAATGTGAAGCAGAATCCATGCTGACAGCAGAGCCCAATGAGTCACTTGATCCCACAACTACAAGATCATGACCTGAGTCAAACCAGGAAGTGGACGCTTAACTGACTCAGCCACCCAGGGGCTCTGTGTTCATCTTCTCTGATTACCTCCCCAATGCCTTGAACATAGTAAATCATCAGTAACTATCCATTTATTTGATTCTACCTTTTGTCTTCTTACTCAAGTCTTTCACCTTCTCTTGGGAAGGCTGGCGCGTTCTAGTCCATTTTCCTTGAGAGGAACTGAAGTGGGGCTAGCACAGTGGGGCACCTGGGTGGCTCAGTCAGTTAGGTGTCTGACTCTTGGTTTTGGCTCAGGTCATGATCTGATGGGCCATGGGATCAAGCCCCACATTGGGCTCCCTGCTCAGCAGGGAGTCTGCTCGAGGATTCTTTTCCTCCACCCCTCCCCTAACTTGCTCACTTGCACTCTCTAAAACAAATCTTTTTAAAGTGGGGTTAGCACTATTTCTTCCTCCTGTCGAACCTCCTGACAAGCAGTGACCGGATTTACATAATTAACCATGGTTTACATTATTAACTACTAATTATTTGCCCTCTTCTAAGATATAAACTGGAGAAACTCAGGTCTATAAGACAGGTATATTAATCTAACACTATCACTCCATTAAGATGTTTTCTATTTTATAGCTCTATCTGATCCCTATATAAAAAGAGAAAAAATTAGGCTGAATGTGAAGATTCTTTCAGCATTTACAGATATGTTTTCATTATCTTTTTAAATTCAGTATCATCATCTTCATTTTGTTGTCTTGGAATTTGTTATTTTGCTTCACTCTTTTGACAAATATTGAGCACTCATTATGTATCAGGAGGTTCCTTGGGACATATCAGAGAATAAAAAAGGTAAAACTCATAAAGCTTATATATTCTTATACATATCATTTATACTTCATGCAAGAAGGCTTTTGTTGACAAATACTGTTAATGAATCGCATCTTCATGAACAGAAGTAGTGCAGTATATATTAGTTACTGAAAAAAATCTAAAGATCAGGGGTGTCTGAGTGGCTCAGTTGGTTAAGTGTCTGACTCTCCATTTTAGCTCAGGTCATGATTCCAGGGTCATGAGAATGAGCCCTGTGTCAGGCTCCATGCCTCCATGGAGCCTGCTTAGGATTCTCTCTCTCCCTCTCCCTTTGCTGTTCCCCTCTCTAAACAAAAACAAAAACAAAAACAAAAACAAAAAAAAAGAAAGAAAAGAAAAAAATCTAAAGATTAAAGGGAACAGAAACGAAATATTAATGACTAGCAATTCACCTTTCAATGTACTACTCAACAAAATTTGAAAATCCTATAGATACATGATATGTATAAGAATGTATAGTAACTCTAGAAAGTGAAGAAATTTTTATTTTCCATAGGTAGAATAGGTGAAAGTAGTATTGGCTGCCATTGAACTATTCACTGCTCTACAGAATAGGCAGATGTGGATAGTTTTGAGAGAAGGAAAATGATTTCAAATATGAAGAGGGAAAAAAAAATCTCCAATTAAAATGGAATGAAGGACAAAACATTACATCTCAAGAGGAATAAGGGCCATGAAAATCTGTAGCATAGAGATACCAAAAAGAGGAAGATGAAGTAGAACAGGGAAGGACCCACAAGTGCAAATCAGAACCACCACAGATTTTCAACAAGGAACTTCATAGGAAGTAAAGCTTATAGTAATGACAACGTCAAAGAGGTAGTACCTAAAACTGATATGGTAAGTAGCAAGTTTTAAGTTTTAAATAAGCTAAGCTTTACAGCTAAAACAAACAAAGAAACAAAATGGAGCCTAGTCCTATTAATAAAGCCCAGAGACTAATAGATTTTCAAAGCATGTAAAAAATATTCAACCCCTTACCTTTAGGGAAGTCAGTTGATCTGCCCACATTTCTATTATAGGAATAAGATGCTCAAATCCACAATCTTGAACAAGATCTTTATTAAAATGTTGGGGTCCTCCTTTGCTCTGTTTATAAATTATTACTGGAGCTCTTGGATTGTGAACAATTGAATTGATGCTATTCAGAACCTTAAAAAAAAAAAGACCTTTGTTTTAAGTTGAAATGTTTATCAGTCTTATCGAAGTGATTTAGGTTAAGGGAGTGTTTTATATGTCAATGTATCATCATTTTCAGAATTAACTTTAGGCATTAAGAGGTTCTTTAATAGGACTAACACTTGAATGTTTTGGAAATAAAGCATTTTTATCAACATAATTAAACATGTAAGTTCTAATGAGAACCAGAGACTTCAAAGAAAAGCTAAAATGCATTTTCAAATGATTGGACTTAAAAGTAGATTATGAATGACCTATCGTAATCCACATAGAATAAAATAATCATCAATATATCCTTAGCTAGAGTCTCACATTTTTCTAATTCTATCTCCTCATATTTAAGCTAAATCAAAAGGGGCATTTCCAGTTGTTTCATAACTTCAGTTAAAGTTTAAAGTTCAAAGTTCAAGGACAATGAATAATAAAGTCCAACACATTTTAGACAGAAATCCTGGAACTATCATGCCAATTCTGGAAACCCCAGACCCAATTCAGAGAACAAATTCTTAAAATGCTGTTCCTTTACAACCACTCTCAGTACCAAAATCTGTATTAATCAAGGTTCTACAGAGAAACAGGAGTAATGTGGTATATATATATAAATATATCTAAAAAGATTTATTATAAGGAATTTGTTCACATAATTATGGAAGCAGCTCAGTCACAATGTCTGCAATAGGTAAGCTGGAGACCTAGGAGAGTCAATGGTGTAGTTCTCATCTGAATGCCCACAGGCTTGAGCCCCAGGAAGAGACAGTGCTTTAGTTCAAGTATGAAGGCAGAAAAAAACCCAGTGTCCCAGCTCAAAGGCAGTCAGGAACTGGAGCTCTCTCTTACTCAGGCTCTCTGTTTCAGTCATCTTCAAATGACTGAATAAGGCTCATTCATTATTAGGGAAGGCAATCTGCTTCAAATGTTAATCTCATCCATAAACACCTTCACAGACATATTCAGAATAATGTTTGACTAAGTATCTGGGCACCCTGTGGCCCAGTCAAGTTAATACATAAAATGAACCATCATAAATACCCACATAATCTCTACGGTTTTTAACGGTTATTAACATTTTCCCATATTTGCTCACTTAGCTGACCTTCTAAAGAAAACAGACACGTTTTAACGTGTTAAATTTAACAGTTATTAACATTTTCCCATATTTGCTCACTTAGCTGAACCTTCTAAAGAAAACAGACGATAAAACTTTATGCTTAAAGTATGCTTCTCTTAAAAGAATATTCTCCTACAAAATCTTAACATTATTATACATAAGAGATTTAACAGTAATTAGGTGCACCTGGGTGGCTCAGTCAATTAAGCACCTGCCTTTGGCTCAGGTCATGATCCCGGGGTCCTGGGATGGATTCCCATATAAGGCTCCCTGCTCAACGGGGAGCCTGCTTCTCCCTCTCCCTCTGCTGCTCCCCCCGTTTGTGGTCTCTCACTTTCTCTCTCAAATAAATACATGACTAAATAAAATCTTAAAAAAAAAAAAAAAGAAAAAGAAACAGTAATTCCCTAATATCATCAATGCCTAGAGTAAACCTTAATATGTATAATATGTGACTATAACCCCTCTGCCAAAAGCTATGAGTTCTACCAAGGAGGGGAAAGGGAGATCCAAAACAGCAAGTTTAAACAAAGAAGAGTAAAGCCATTTCCTTATTTGCCACCATCAAGCCCAGACCATTTAATAAATAGCTATATAAGTATAAAAACAAGATACCATTTGGATCTCAAATATTTGTCCCTATTCATATTTCAAGCTATAATTCACAGGTGTCCTGATACTAAAATACCAGAGGTTTACTGAGGAGCTTGTTTGAGCTCAAGAGAATATTTCAACATTTTCTTTTCTTGTATTTAAACACATTTTAATGGAAAAATTAATTCTCCTCCACAGAATTATTAATGACAGCAGAGCATTCTTATGACTTGACCACAATCAGATGACTGACAGCAAGATACATATTAACAGTGAGGAAAAAGTAAAATGACAAATAATTACAAGAGAGATGGGAATTAAAAAAAACAACAACTCAAAAAAAGGTCTTATCTGGGGCGCCTGGGTGGCTCAGTTGGTTAAGAGACTGCCTTCAGTGCTCAGGTCATGGTCCCAGAGACCCGGGATCCAGCCCCACATCGGGCTCCCTGCTCGGCGGGAAGCCTACTTCTCCCTCTCCCATTCCACCTGCTTGTGTTCCCTCTCTAGCTGTGTTTCTCTCTGTCAAATAAATAAATAAAATCTTTAAAAAAAAATAGGTCTTATCTATTCAGAAACAGTTTGTAGATACTAACAAACTCTTGCTATAGATGAAAACTGTGTACCTTAAGAGTAATCATTAGACAAGTAGAAAAGAATTACGATAACAAATGTCCTAAGAACTTGAAGAGATAAAAAGACAAATCTCAACCTTGCAAATGTCAAGAAAAGAACAGAACCAAAAACCATATATAGAAAACAGAAAGATGTCGGGAATAAAAGCAGATATATGAGTTGGTCTCAATATCCATGAATGGTTTAATTCCCCTGTTAAGGGACAAAGCCTCTCAAATTGAATCTAAAAAATAAGATGAAGTAAAAGAAATTCAGTTATATGCTGGATACAAGACAGTTGTCAAAACAAAAAAATCAGTTTTCAGAAAAGTGCCTAGAAATAAAATCATAAAATACCTAGGAAATAAACCTAATAAATATATAAAACTTTATTCAAGGCTATAAAGGAAGGCCCACAAAAATTAGACACATATTCCTGAGTGAGATGATTCAAAACTATAAAGGTGTCTATCACCTTTCTAAACATTCTAAAAATTAATCCAATTATATATAGTTAATCTCAATAGGATCTGCTCTTGATTTTGACTAACTGTTCATCCAGAAGAAAAAAGAGCAAAGGAAAAATTTTTATGAGAACAATGACAAGATTCTTACCCTAAAAGGTATCAAAACATACTATAAAGTTACAGAAGTTAAAAGAATATGGAAATAGTATAAAAATAGAACAGACTAGAGAGTCTAGACACAAACCTATGCATATGAGTAGATATGATATAGGTTTCATTTCAATAAAGTAGAGAAAGAATAGTCTATGAGAAACTATAAACTCAAATGCCTCTAGAAGCAAGGTAAGACCATTACTGAGTGAAGCAAGGATGACGGCCAGGGGCTGTAGCTAACTGAAGAATACAGGCTTCTGTGTGACAGGGAGAGGCATAATTCTGCCCTGATAATGACTACGCAGGAATCTGTTGCCAGATTCTGTGGCTTTTTTTTTTTTTTTAAGATTTTATTTATTTGACAGAGAGAAACACAGCCAGAGAGGGAACACAAGCAGGAGGAGAGAGAGAGGGAGAAGCAGGCTTCCCACCGAGCAGAGAGCCCGATGTGGGACTCGATCCCGGGTCTCCGGGATCATGACCTGAGCCGAAAGCAGTCGCCCAAACAACTGAGCCATCCAGACGCCCCAGATTCTGTGGTTTAAGAGAAATTTAGAAATAAGCTTAGAATTAAGAACTTAACAAATAAAATATGTTCATTTTTTAAAATATTGGTAATTAATTCAAAGTTTAAAAACCCTGTGTGGGTCCAATAAAATATGAGCATAGGCCTAGTTCAGTCAGTAAATACCCAGGCTTAATCACTCATCTATTCAATAAATGTTCTATAAAACCAGTAAGGTTAGATCTCTACAACATGCCACATAGAAAATTAAAGTTCAGATGAATTAAATATCTAAATAAAAACAAAACCAGATAAGGAGCTTAAGAAAATAGATTTACATATATAAAAATAACAGCAATAAAAATAATTATACCAACAACAGCAACAACACAAACAATAAAAAGAGAAAAGGCTTAAGGAAAGAGAACAGGAAAAAGGAATATAAAATCTTAAAAATCTTTTTTTTTAAAAAAAGATTTTATTGGGCGCCTGGGTGGGTTAAAGCCTCTGCCTTTGGCTCAGGTCATGATCTCAGGGTCCTGGGATCGAGGCCCACATCGGGCTCTCTGCTCATCAGGGAGCCTGTTTCCTCTGCTCTCTCTGCCTGCTTCTCTGCCTATTTGTGATCTCTCTCTCTGTCAAATAAATAAATAAAATCTTTTTTTTTTAAAAATTTTATTTATTTATTTGACAGAGAGAAATACAGCCAGAGAGGGAACACAAGCAAGGGGAGTGAGAGAGGGAGAAGCAGGCTTCCTGCAGAGCAGGGAGCCCGATGTGGGGCTCGATCCCAGATCTCCAGGATCATGACCTGAGCCGAAGGCAGTTGCTTAACCAACTGAGCCACCCAGGCACCCCTGTCAAATAAATAAATAAAATCTTAAAAAAAAAAAAAAGAAAGATTTTATTTATTTATATGAGAGAGAGAGAGAGAGAGAGAGAGAGCACGAGCGAGCAAGTGCACGGGCAGGGGGGAACAGCAGAGGAAAAGAGAGAAAAAGAATCCCCCCACTGAGCACAGAGGCTGACCTAGGACTCAGGGATCATGGCCTGGACCCAAGGCAGAGGATTAACTGACTGAGCCCCCAGGTGCCCCAAAATCTTAAAAATTGTATCAGGTTTTTACTACCCTGCTTTGAATTAGGCCAAAGTCTTTCAAGGAATAAGACAAATTCTAAGTCAAGCTACCTACAACATTTTTAGCCAAGACGATACTTCATGGCAAGATAGGATAAGCACACACAAATACAAATATTCCTTACTACCTGATAATTTATTAAAATGAGATGGAAACCAAGCTGCAAATATAATAATAGTAGATTTTAACACTCTACTTACATCAACAGACAGATCATCTAAACAGAAAATACACAAGAGAACAAAGGCTTTGAATTATATACTGGACCAAATGGACTTAACAGATAAATTCAAAACATTCCATCCTAAAACAGCAGAATACATTCTTTTCAAGTATACATGAACATTCTCCCAGAATAAATCACATATGAGGTCACAAACAGGCCTCAACAAATACAAAAAGATTGAAATCATACCATGCACTTTTTTTGACCACAATATTATGAAACTAAAAGTCAACCACAAGGAAAAATCTGGAAAGAGCACAAATACATGGAGGTTAAACATGATACTAAACAATGAATGGGTCAACCTGAAAATAAAAGAAGAAATTTTTAAAAATATATGGAAACAAATCAAAATAAAAACCCAATGGTCCAAAATCTTCCGGATGGAGCAAAGCAATCCTAAAAGGGAAGTATATAGCATACAGGCCTACCTCAAGAAGGAAGAAAAATCTCAAACAACCTAACTTTACACATAAAGGAACTTAGAAAAGAACAAATGAAGCCTAAAGCCAGGAAAAGGAAGGGAACAATAAAGATTACAGCAGAAATAAATAATATAGAAACTAAAAAAAACAATAGCTCAGATCAATGAAACCAAGAGCAGGTTCTTTGAACAGATCAATAAAATTGGTAAACCTCTAACCAGGCTTATCAAAAAGAAAAGAGAAAGGACCCAAATAAATAAAATCACAAATAGGAGAGAAGTAACAACCAACACCACAGAAATACAAACAATTATAAAACAGTATTATGAAACCAACTCTAAGCCAATAAATCAGACAACCTAGAAGAAATGGATTCCCAGTGGGGCTCCTGGATGGCTCAGTCATTAAGCATCTGCCTTTGGCTCAGGTCATGATCCCAGAGTCCCAGGATCCAGCCCGACATCCGGCTCCTTGCTGAGCGGGAAGCCTGCTTCTCCCTCTCTCATTCCTCCTGCTTGTGTTCCCTCTCTAGCTGTGTTTCTCTCTGTCAAATAAAGAAATAAAATCTTAAAAGAAAGAAAAGAAAGAAAAGAAAGAAAGAAAGAAAGAAAGAAAGAAAGAAAGAAAGGGAAAGAGAGAGAGAAAGAAAGAAAGGGAAAGAAAGAGAGAGAGAGAGAGAGAAAGAGAGAAAGAAAGAAATGGATTCCCAGAAACACTACCAAAACTGAAACAGGAAGAAATAGAAAACTTGAACAGACTGCAAATAAAATGAATCAATAATCAAAAAAAACCCCAAAAAGCAAAAGTCCCGGATCAGATGACTTCATAGGAGAATCCTCCCAAACATTTAAAGAAGAGTTAATACATGTTTTTCTCAAACTATTTCAAAAAACAAAGGAAGGAAAACTTCCAAATTCATTCTATGAAGCCAGCATTACCCTGATACCAAAACCAGATCAAGGCACCACACACACAAAAAGAATAGGCCAATATCTCTGATGAATGTAGATGCAAAAATTCTCAATAAAATACTAGCACACAGAATTCAACAATACATTTATAAAATCATTCACCACAATCAAGTGGGATTTATTCCTGGATTGCAAGGTGGTTCAATATTTGCATATCAATCAACACGATACATCCCACTAATGAAAAGAAAGGATAAGAACCATATGATCATTTCAACAGATGCAGAAAAAGCATTTGACAAAGTATAACATCCATTCATAATAAAAGCCCTCAACAAAGTAGATTTAGAGGGAAAATACCACAACATACAAGGGCCATATATGAAAAACCCACAGCGAATACCCTAAATGGGGAAAAACTGAAAGCTTTTCCTCTATAGGCACAAACAAGACAGAGATGTCCATTCCTACTACTTTTATTTAACATAGTACTGGAAGTCCTCGCCATAGCAGTTAGATAACAAAAGAAATAAAAAGCATTCAAATCAGCACCGAAGAAGTAAAACTTTCACTATTTGCAGATGGCATGATACAATACATAGAAAACCTGAAAGAATCTTCCAAAAAACTGCTGGAACTAATAAATGAATTCAGTAGAGTCTCAGGATACAAAATCAACATACAGAAATCTATTACATTTCTATATACTAACAGTGAAGCAGAGGAAAGAGAAATTAAGAGAGCAATCCCATTTGCAGGGGCACTGGGGTGGCTCAGTTGGTTAAGCGGCTGCCTTCAACTCAGGTGATGATCTCAGGGTCCTGGGACTGAGCCCCACATAGGGCTCCCTGCTCAGTGGGAGTCTGCTTCTCCCTCTGCCCTTCCTCCCGGCTCATGCTCTCTCTCTCAAATAAAATCTTAAAAAAAAAAAAAAAAAAAAAAAAAAAAAAAAAAAAAAAAAAAAAGGAAGGAAGGGAGAGAGGGAGGGAGGGAGGGAACAATCCCATTTACAACTGCACCAAAACCAATTAAGATACCTAGGAATAAAGTTATCCAAAGAGGTTTAAGACTATACTCTGAAAACCACAAAATACCGATGAAAGAAACTGAGGATGACAGAAAGAAACAGAAAGACATTCCATACTCATAAATTAGAACAAATACTGTTAAAATGTCTATACTACCCAAAGCAATCTATACATTTAATGCAATCCCTATCAAAATACCAACATCATTTTTCATAGTGTTATAACAAATAATCCTAAAATTTGTATGGAACCACAAAAGACTGAATAGCCAAAGCAACCCTGAAAAAGAAACACAAAACTGGAGGCATCACAATTCTGGATTTCAAGTCATATTACGAAGCTATAGTAATCAAAACAGAATGGTAATGGCACAAAAATAGACATCTAGATCAATAAAACAGAAAACTCAGAAATGAACCCATAATTATATAGTCAATTAATCTTCAATGAAGAAGAAAAGACTATCGAATAGGGAAAAGGTCTCTTTAACAAATGGCTCTGGGAAAACTGGACAGCAACATGCAAAAGAATGAAACTGGACTTTTATACCATATACAAAAATAAATTCAAAATGGATTAAAGACCTAAACGTGAGACCTGAAACCATAAAATCCTAGAAGAGAATACAGGCAATTTTTGACATTAGCTGTAGCAACTTATTCCTAGATACATCTCCTAAGGCAAGGAAAACAAAAGCTAAAATAAACTATTGGGATTACATCAAAATAAAAAGCTTCTGCACAGTGAAGGAAACAATCAATGAAACTAAAGGTAACCTACAGAATGGGAGTAGTTTTTTGGTTTTTTTTTAAGATTTTTTATTTATTTGACAGAGAGAAACACAGCCAGAGAGGGAATACAGGCAGGGGGAGTGAGAGAGGGAGAAGCAGGCTTCCTGCCGAGCAGGGAGCCCGATGTGGGACTTGATCCCGGGTCTCCGGGATCATGACCTGAGCCAAAGGCAGTCGCTTAACCAACTGAGCCACCCAGGCACCCGGGGAGAAGATATTTTCAAATGAAATATCTGATAAAGGGACATATCCAAAATATATAAAGACCTTATACAACTCAACACACAAAAACAACCTGATTAAAAAATGGGCAGGATGTGGGGGCAATCTGGCTGCAACATCTATTACCCCACTGATCACCAGGGTTGATTTAGCTTATCTGGCTGGCTAGGCAAGTGTCCCCTTGCTCCCTCACAACTAAATGTGCATTCTTCCTGAAGCTGCAGGTTCAATCAAAGAGGACAACCTGCCCCAACAGAGAAGGACTGACTGTTCTTTAGTGAAGGGTATACAAGTAGAACCTCCAAACAAGCTCTCAAAGTCCATTTATAGGAGAATGTTGGGGGTCAAGTTTTCAAGACTCTAGACCACATCCAAATGAGGCCCTGCATGTGGCAGTCTGCCTTCTTTAAAAAAAAGGGGAGGAGGTTGCAGAAGACATGAATAGACATTTTTGCAAAGAAGACATATAGACGGCGAACATACACGTGAAAAGATGCTCAACATCACTTATCATCAGGGAAATGCAAGTCAAACCTACAAGGAGATATCACCTCACACCTGTCAGAATGGCTAAAATCAACAACACAAGAAACAAAAGGTGTAGGCGAGGATGTGGAGAAAAAGAAACCCTCGTGCACTGTCGGTGGGAAAGAAACTGGTACAGTCACTCTGGAAAACAGTATGAAGGTTACCCAAGAAGTTAAAGATAGAAATACCCTATGATCCAGCGATTGTACTACTAGGTATTTACCCAAAGAATAACAGAAATACTAATTCAAAGGGATACATGCACCTTGATGTTTATAGCAGCATTATTTACAACAGCCAAATTATGGAAACTGCCCGTGTCCACCAACTGATGAATGGATAAAGATGTAAGTGTGTATACATATCTATGAATATACACATATAGATATGTGTATACATGTATATACATATAGATATGTGTATACACATACACATGTATACACACACACAATGGAATATTACTCAACCATAAAAAAGAACGAAATTTTGCCATTTGCAGTGACACAAATAGAGCTAGAAAGTATTATGTTAAGCGAAGTAAGTCAGAGAAAGACAAACACCACATGATTTCACTCATTTGTGAAATTTAAGAAACAAAACAGGGGAGCCTGGCTGGCTCAGTCAGTGGGCATGTGACTCAATCTTAGGGTAGCAAGTAGAGATTACTTAAAAATGTAAAAAAAATTTTTTTAATTAAAGAAAACGAAAACAGGGGCACCTGGGTGGCTTAAGCAACTGCCTTCAACTCAGGTCATGATCCTGGAGTGCCAGGATTGAGTCCCACATTGAACTCCCTGCTCAGCAGGGAGTTTGCTTCTCCCTCTGAACCTACCTCTTCTCATGCGCTCTCTCTCATTCTCTCTCTCTCAAATAAAGAAAATCTTTAAAAAAATAAAACAAAGAAAAATAAACCAGAAAAAAGGGGAAAAGACTACAGAGATGGTTACCATCAGTTCTCTATAGTGGGAGGTGGGTGGGAGATGGGTGAAATAGGTGATGTGGATTAAGGAATGTACTCATTGTGATGAACACCGGGTGTTGATTGCACGGAAGTACTGAATCATTACAGTGCACACCTGAAACTAATATTATACTGTATGTTAACAACTGGAATTTAGATGGAATGGAATGGGAATAGGAAGGGAAGGGGAAGGAAAGGGAGGGGAGAAAGGAAGAAAGAAAGAGGGAGGGAGGGAAGGAGGGAGGGAGGGACGAAGAAAGGAATCAAGGAACAAAGGTTCACAACAAATAACCAGTCTCTGCCAATTGTTCAATACCTGAAAGTATCTTTGGTCAATTAGGGCTTGCTGCTGGCTATCTTTGCTGGGTTCATCTGGTATCTCTGGCTCCTCTGCCTTTTTTTGACTGATAAGATCCTGTAATCTAAAGGAGAAAAAATAAATCAAAATAATATAAAATACTTTCTTAGACAATGGATAAGACAACAACTTGTCAATGATTCAGCTACACTCCAACATCTTTAAATTTTTTAAATTTTTTAAATTTGACTCAGTGGGAGCCTGACCTGGGGCATGATGCCAGGACTCTGGGATCATGACCTTAGCCAAAGGCAGTTGCTTAACCAACTGAGCCACCCAGGTGCCCCTCACCATCCATTTTCCACCTCACTTCCCATCTATTTACCAAATTCATATACTTCAGAGTTTTGCTAAAGGCAGTGCCAGGAGCATATCATCTAGAATACAAAGAGAACACAGAATAGCCAATATGCTCTCTTAATGGGAATATAAGTAAATTGATATATCTGAATTTAAATGTTAACTTTCACACAGGTGAAAATGTTTAACTGATTATTGAACATTTGCAAATCTGATTAATAAATATTATGCTATGGATATTTAACATTTAGCTCTCAGTAGAGTAACCTAAATATATAATTGCATGTACTACTCACAGTCTCTTGGGGAAATGATATGTGATTCAATTAACCAGATGAATAAAGACATGCCCTCATTAAATAATGACAATAATCAACTTATATTAGGAACATAGTGATGATGATAATTGTACTTAAGAACATTCTCTATGAAGAACTCTTTTAAGCACTTTACACTGTAAAAGAAGATTTCAAAATGGAGCAAGCAAACCTAGCTAAGAGTCTCTTAAAACATGGTCAGGAGGCCATAAGGGAAGAGGATTTTATACACATCCTCACAGGAAAAAACAACTAAGCTTTTAAAAACTTTATTCAGCCAGCTGTGGCGCTCACTCTGGACCTAACTTCCTCCTTACCATGACACCTTAATTCTTCACATCTTATACTTCAAAAGGAACCAATGAGATTTGTACTTTGGCAAATTTCAATAGTACATATGAATATTAAATTAATTCAACCGTCCCAATTAACCTAGTTTCAATCTGTTCCGCATAGAGGACCTAAATGAGAATGGCACTCATTACCTTTAACCTTTATAATTCTGCCTCCTTTTTGTCTTCCTCAGAACACAGTTCAGGTTTCTACCAGAATCTGTCTCCCAGACTGCAATTATACTTGCCCAGATTAATATCTGTTTAAAATTTCAATCAATTCCTTCTTGGTTGACAACACGTATACATTTAATCTCATTGTTATTCTAAGTTTACAGAAGATAAGGATTAGTGAAAGCTAGGGACCCATGGGATACTGACCTTTGGCTTGCCTGGTTTCACAATAAATATCACCCACAAGCCAAAGCCTAATATTCCTGAAAACTTTGTATTCTGTAACACCACACAGGTAAAAATAGCAGAGCTCAGGAGAAGAGCAGTGTTAGGAACCAGACTACATAAAATTGATGCAGCCTATAACCACAGAACAACTACCAGGCAGTCCCTCAGGAGATAAGTTAGACAGCTCTAGTATGTCTACAGGTTGTCTCAGGGAATATAAAAAATGCAGAGACCACAGAGCAGAAATGTTGGCTTGAGAATGCCAAGACTATGAAGATGGAAATGGATCCAAGTCCAGGCCAAAGAAGCTGAGGTTAAAACAGGCAAGGGGGTGGTGCCTGGGTGGCTCAGTTGGTTAAGCGACTGCCTTCAGCTCAGGTCATGATCTCGGAGACCCGGGATAGAGCCCCACATTGGGCTCCCTGCTCGGCAGGAAGCCTGCTTCTCCCTCTCTCACTCCCCCTGCTTGTGTTCCCTCTCTCGCTGTGTTTCTCTCTGTCAAATAAATAAAATCTTAGGAAAAAAAAAAAAAGAAGTATGTAAATATTTTTAATTTAAATAAGCCTCTTCCCAAGTTTACATCCTAGGAATGTCTTTCTTTCTTAGGATAGCTTTTGAACCACATTTTTGAAATGTAGACATCTCCTGTCTTTGTGGTAGTTTAGCCTAGGCTCCTGGTTCTAGGTTGTAACTTGCTGCTTATCATAAAAAACATGGGAAGCTTTATTTTTCCTTGGGATAAATACAGTTCACATACAATATATGTAATGAACTGTACAAGCCTGGCTATATAAAAGAATGAGATTTCTTTCTGGCTTTGTAATCTCTTTACCAGACTACCTATAATGTGCATCACAGTCTGGCTGGATGTTTACTCAGTAATAAAACTTTTTTTTTCTAGATATATGGAGAGGATTCACTGGGCTGACAGGATATTACATTTTTAATTATTTCCCCAACATTTAGTTCTTTAGTTCTCTAATACTTATGTTCTTTAAAAAGAACATAGTAGTTCTTTAAAAAATATTCTGCCTCTGCCATTGCAGAAAATAAAAATTTGAAAAGTTTTACCTTAAAAAAATGTTTTTCATCAGGTGTTTGTTGGTTCTAATTAGTATGATGACTAAGAGTTTGAGCTTTGGAGTCAGAATGACTGGGTACAGATTTCTAATTTCTTTCCAAGTTCTTCCACACACCATCTGTGTGATGTAGGCAGTTATCTAACATTCCATATCCCTGTTTCACATCTAGCTTCTACAAAAGTTCCAAACCTAAAAAAAAAAATTATTGGGGCGCCTGGGTGGCTCAGTCATTAAGCTTCTGGCTTCGGCTCAGGTCGTTATCCCAGAGTCCTGGGATCAAGCCCCACATCAGGCTTCCTGCTCCCTCTCTCCCTTCTCCTGCTTATATTCCCTCTCTAGCTGTGTTTCTCTCTGTCAAATAAATAAAAATCTAAAAAAAAAGAACTATTAATTATTTAAATTCCAAATTTAAATTTCTAAAGCACAATTAATCTGTTCAAAATTCAACAGAAAAATACAGCAGGGATTCTCTGAATAATTTTAAAGGCTAAATGTGAAAAGTCAATCTAAAGACAATAGCCCAAAATGAACAACAACAAAGACATATGCAGTCAATTCTTATTTATGGTAATTATGTTCTATAAAGTCACCATAAACATGAATTAGCGAAGACTGAGCCATTGCTCCTAGGATTAATACAGAGTCAGTTTCCTGCATGCATATAGAGACATTTCTCTCAACTGATCAATATATAAGCTCATTTTATGTGTGTCAATGTTCAAAAACACCTTATTTAATATTGTTGATTTATTAACATTGAACTCAAAACTAACAGCATTATAACTCGTGCCTAAATGATGTTTAATTAGCACATGTATTTTCTCTGTAAGTCACATCATAGCCTTCTGTGGTGGGCCCAGGAAAAGACACTAGACAGCACTTCAACACTATGCTTAGTGGCCATCTTGGAGAAATCACCAACAAAAAGTGCAAAAATGCAAAGAAACAAACAAAAAGTGGCACTATGACAACAAAAAGGATGCTTGTTTATAGTTAAAAGAGCTTAAACAAGAGAACCGGGGGTCACCTTGTCCAATAGCCTGAAATATATATGTTGGGTAAGTCCTCTCATGATCATGAAAGTGCCACCACTACTGTTGTGAGGGCTAAAAATAAATTTTAGCAGGTAGGCAAATTCACAAATATGAAATCTGTGAATAATGAAGACCACCTATCACTATGTACACATAAGTGCACATATGTAAGTATATATGTGTGTGTCTTCACTAATATATTTGTCTTGAAGTGAGTAAAACTCCTATGAAGATGATCAGGACATGCCACTCCACAATATGCCATTTGACATAGGAAATGTTTTAAATTAAAGGACTTTGAGACATGGCAGGTGCAGGAGAGGTTCTCTGACCTTCTCCTCCTCTCCTGAAGCAGATCATAAGACCCTCATGTAATAGGTGCCCAAAGGAAAGGAGCATCTTTATCTCTAGAGACAGAGGGATTCCGAGAAAGAATCTGAGTTTCCCCCAGTATACTTAGCTTAAGCCTTTTTGGCCTATCATGTTTTTCTACAACTTTACACTCTTCAACAAAAGTGTTTAAGAAGGTTCAGGCTTAACTGTTTCTTCAGGCCTTCATTTCTTTATGAAGACTTTCATATACAGTCACATGTAACATCTATCTACACCTCCTCTTTTTACCTCCTTACATCTTCCTTTTCCCATTTGCTTCTCAACCAGTTTTCTTATCTCATTTAGACACCAAGAACTATCCAGTTATTCAGGCCTAAAACTTAGAGGAGTCTTGATTTTTTCCCCCTGAGCTGCCTGTATCCAGTCCATCACCAAGTCCCATCAGCTCTACTTCTAATATTCCAAAGACTTCTCACCTGTGCCACTACTGCCCCCTGTGACCATGTCTAGACTCACATAACAGCAACTCATACTATTTTACATATAGTACTTACACTACATCAAAATGGTCTTATTTATTTTTTTCATTGTCCTTCTCCCCTCATGTAATCTCCATGAGGGGAGGAACCACTTTTATTTGGCTTATCACTACAATTCCGGTACCCAGAATGCTAAGCAAATAGTAGGAAGTACTAAAGTTACCCAAAATATTAACGAATAGTAGGAAGGGAAAAATATTAAGTGAACTAATGAATGCAGCCTTTCCCAACCTTCCATTTCCCTTTTCTTTTTTCCTTTTCCTTCTATACTATCTTAATTTAACTCAGTATGTTAATCCTTGGATGTCCAGAATATTTGCCTTTCACAGTGGCATGTGTTGCCATGGAAGGAAGAAACAGAGTTGTCACTGAAAATTCAAACTTGCGTTAATACAACTGACTTAATACATTTAATGCGTACATTAACTAATAATATAGTTTTCAAAATATTTCCTCCCAATGCTCCCCACACTACCTCTTCAAGTCCCATTCCCTTGAATGAAAAGAGTGCACCTAGATAATCTTCAGAAAATACTACCAACTATTTAGGACCAACTTTTCCAAACTCCTCTGAGAGTGCCTTTCAAAGTCAAGAAAAGTACAAGTTAAGTGATGGATGTGAATGGCTCACTGCATTCATTCTAGTACTTTTTAAGTGTTTTAGGCTGTGTATTATTCAGGTCACAACCAGCACCAACAAAAATTGGAGGCTTGTCATGTCTGATTTCAACAATTCACTTGCAATTTGACTACGGCTTCCAAAGACAATTTTCTAGTTAAAATCTTTGGCCTTATTACATCAGGTAAATGCCTTTTTTTGTTCTTAAGATAAATATACAGCCAAATCCAACACAGTGGAAACTGTTTTAAACTGCAGAACCAGAAATATCCTTTTATGTCATTTTCCCCTATTACTCATAATTTCAAGCAAAGGCCATTATGAGGTAAGAACAAAGTAAACTTACAGGTAATAAAAATAAGATACAAAATCATAACAAATCTGTAGCTTTGGCAAAATATAATTACCTGATGTTTTTCTTAAGGGCTTTCTCCAGTTTCTTCACCTGTTGTTTATAAAGTCTTAATTCCTGCTGTGTGGGCCTGTAGAAAATAAAACACATTGAATGTATTCAGTTTATTAAGTAAAAGTATAAAGATATTTAATAAAGTATACCATGTTACTTGTCACAAGTATGTTTATTAAAAATCTTTAAATATTTCATGACTGCCAGCGAGGTATTTATCGGCCACTGAATTTCTCCTTCCAGGTATTCCCTGTTCAAAACTTTTTACCCATTTTATTTGTTGTTAATCTATCACTCATTTTTATAGTGAAATATTTTAAGTGTACAGATAAGGAGAGAGAATAGTAAAATAATGGTGTACACCCCACTACTCAGCTTCACCAAAGTTAAATATTGACAGATTTGTTTTAAATTTTAACTAAAACATTATACATATAGTTAAAACTCCATGTGTGTCCCCATTAGGTAACTGTTATCCCAAATTCACTGTTCATTATTCCTATTCATGGTTTTAAATTTTTATTATGTATTTATATAGACATAAATTTACACATCATGGTAGGTTTTTTAAAAAATTTATATAAATGGTTTCTACTTTAGGTATCAGTTTCCTCTCCATTTAAATATTTATGAGAACAAGTTATTTATTTTGGCCATTATATTACACCAGAGCTTAGGATAGTGTCTAACTTATAAGAGGTATTCAACAAGCACTTGTTAAATGAAAAAAATCTTAACAATATTCATTCCTTATTATTCCCTGTCAACATACAGAACATCATCCTTTGTGGTGACATGCTATGTATAAATACACTTTGTTGTATGACATTTAAACTTTTTAGTTTTCTTTTCCTCTCATGACACAGGGTTAAGATAGTAAGACATTCTAAAGAAATTTGGGAATAGGAAATCTGTTGATATAAATCTGCATCTATTCTCTGTTCCTACCCAGTTTTATCTTTATCAACGTGGGTTCCTATATTCTCACTTCCCTTGCCTATCTACATGTGTTCTTGTTCCTTCTATCATGTGACATCCAACTAACTAAAATGAGTGTAAAAAAGTATGAGGTTTCTAAGATTTGTTTCATGGTAAAGGAGCTGGAAAGATTCATTTAACACTCCAAACTCCCGTATGTGTTTACTTTCCAAAAGTTAAATAAAAATTACCTAAGTTTCTCTCACCTGGTTTCTAAATCTTTTTGGAGATTCAGCTTTTCACTTAAAAGTGCATCAATCTTGGCTTTCGATTCCTTGAGTTGATTCTGTAATGACTTCAACACATTTCATACAAAAATAGTTAACTTTTCTAGATTATTATTTTACTTTATAAAAAAAGTAACTGTTAGTCAAGTTGTAGTCCCCATACCATTAGAAGGCCTTTATAAGTTGGTGAGGCATCCAAATTTCTGTAGTCTTTTTCTTCTTCTGACGGACTTTCACTTTCTTTATATTGCCTGTGAAAAGATAGAGTGTGTACTTAAGAAAAATCTATGTTCAAAGGAAAAAATACAGCTAACAAAAATCAACCCAGTGTTCGATAATCTAAACATGAATTAAAATTTAAGCCACATTTCCTATTTATTCTCAGAGAGAATGGTATTAGAACATAATACTGCCCAGTATTACAGTACATATCTGCTCATTATCACCTTTAATTAAACCTAAGATCCATGTGGAGCAGAACTTGTTTTGCTCACTATTGCATCTCACTGCCTAGAAGAGTATTGGGTATAAAGGGGGTGAAAAAAAACACTTTTTGAGGGGCACCTGGGTGGCTCAGTCATTAGTGTGTGCCTTTGGCTCAAGTCATGATCTCAAGGTCCTGGGATCGAGCCCCACGTAGGGCTCCCTGCTTGACAGGAAGCCTGTTTCTCCCTCTCCCACTCCCCCTGCTGTGTTCCTTCTCTTGCTGTGTCTGTCAAATAAATAAAATCTTTTAAAAAAAACAAAAACAAAAAAACACTTTTTATGTGAATAAAGAAACAAAGCATACTGTTTTTTCTTTCTAGTACTTTCAGGTCACCAAAAAATCTATATGAAAAAAATACAGAGTATGAGTGGACAAGGCAACAGATTTATTGGCCCAATTCAAGTCTTGAGACTATTAACCTGATGCTATTTGAAAAGGTCAATCTCTCAGAATTTGTCTTTTGTCAGAGAAGTCTCTATCACATCTACCTCACAGGAATAGTGCTAAAAGTAAATAAAAGATATTAAAGCACTCATGTCCAGAAAATCAGAAATGAACTTCAAAAGTCATGTTTCCATTAACCAAAACCATTTTTAAAATTTCTGTCTAAAGAGAAAGATGGAATTAAATAAGGGAGCTTCACTTAATTACTAATTCACTATAGAAACATTTTCCCTAGGTCTCTGACATCTCAAAGAAAATGTGACTCTAATAGGTTTTATTTCTATGTTACCTTCCTTGGCTCTTCAATCATATCCACCAAGTCAGGGAAATACTAACAAAAATAACTAGCAATATATTTCATGTAACCTATATTGATGCAGTAACACTGGGTTAAAAAAAGAAAGTAAAGTTACATAACTGAAGGCCTATTATTTTAAAATGTACTTTTCCTCTTTTTCCGAGATTATAGCACATTTGCAGTTTTCTAAGACTTCCAACTCATTAACTCTTGTATTCACATTACTATTGCCTTGATTGCTGCTTCCTTTCCTTTGCGAATTTGCTCAGTACGGAGACAGAAAGTAATACCAGTCCATAATGAGTCTATAGTATTCAGAAACTCCCCTCACAAGTCCCTCTTGGAGTCTCCCCAAACCTGTGCCCTAAATTAGAGCCTCTAAATAGTGTACCATAAGTGTGCTGTGTGAAAGGGTTATATATATGCAAGATAATCATCCCTCTTGGGCCTCAGGACAACTGGCTTAGGACTTAGGATTGTCAGAGTTCAGGTGCTTCTGATTACAGCTCTCTATGTACCCCTAGTGTGGTATACAAACAGCAATATTTGTGTTTCATAATGAGAAAAACTAGTAGACAACACTGCGCTTAATAAATAGGTGTGAAGCAGGGGCTTTTGCCTCTGCAAGAGGCCCTGTCCCATCTGTCTTCTTCCTTTGGTCTCGCTCTCCTAGCTCTACAGGTACATACCTTCTCTCCTGTGTTTCCTATGTATCTTATATAGACAAATCCCTCATTTTCTCTGTTGCAGCTCTTTCATCTCTCAACTCTTTAAACTTCTTTTCTTCAGTAATGTAATACTTAACAATTATACCCTCCTTTTACGCTACTCCTGCTCCTTCAGGTGATAATAATACCCTATTTACAGATCTCAAAATCCACCCTGAAGTTGCTGCAATGTATCAAGTTCACACTCACTCTTAGAAAGGAGACTAATGGAGTCTATAAAGTCAATGACCCCTGAAAAACCCTCTCCTTTGGAGACCATCACTGCAAACTATAAACGACTTCTAATTTTTTTCATCTGTAAGATTATTTATAATGTAGTTCCTCTTTTCTCCCTATCTCCTTCTCCCTTAATGAGAGACATTCAAACCAAACATCTGGCCTAAGCAAGGTTTTTTTTATAAGCCAAACTATCTCACTTCAGCTAGGCCAGTGATGACAGGATTGCTAAGTGAAAAGGAAATCCTTTCTGCCAAGCTTCTCATTCCTCATCCCTGGATTTTTACTACAAAATCATGACAACCAAATTCAACACTCCTTCTCAAAATGGCACTCAATAGTTTTATCATTTCTAATCAGAGAACCCCAATTTGCACGTCAGAGGCAACTTCTCATGCTATATACCACATGACGAATTTCAAATGACGGTTGTGCTATAATCTTCTCTACTCTTACTAAAAGTCCCAAACTCCGTCATATATCAAGTCAGCAATCAGCAAGCTGCTGCCTATGGGCCATATACATACAGGCTATGGATGTTTTGTAATTAGAGTTTTACAGAATACAGCCATGCCAATTCATTTACATATCATCTGTGGCTGGCTTTGTGCTACAAGAGCAGGGCTGAAGAGTTGTGAGACTATACAGCCTAAAATGCCTATATTTACTGTCTGGCCCATTACAGAAAAGTTTGCCAACACCTAAATCTAGATTAGAATTTACAAAAGACACAGCCTAGAGGTTACAACTGATATTCAGTTTGGGCCATAAAATATTTTTTCTTTTTTAATATTTTATGACTACAGTTGACAATGTTAATTTCAGGTGTACAACACAGTGATTCAACTTCTCTGTATATTCTTTTGCTCACAAGTATAGCTACCTTCTATCACCATACACCATTACAATGTCATTGACTATATTCCCTATACCTTCCCTACTATTCACATGACTTATTCATTCCATAACTGGAAGTCTCATCTCCCTCTCTCCTTACCCATTCTGGCCATTCCTCACTCCCCTTCTCTCTGGCAACTGCCAGTCTGTTCTCTGTGGACCAGACAGTATCTTTAAAATCACTAATTTAATTGTGAATATTAAAATTTTATTTCATTTAAAAATGTCAAAAAACCAGCAAATCTAGCCACACTGAACTCATATTCTTACAAGGTATCAACTGGCTAGAGTGTGTAGTAATGGCTCCCTTCAGACAGATGGTATACAGCTGTCCAACTTGCCACAGTCCTTACCTAGCCTGCTTCACTCGCTTTCATTATTTTCTTGATTGTGTAAGCTTAAATTTGCAACCTCTCAAGCCATTATATTCTTCATTTTCCTTCTTTTTACTCTTCCATACTATGACTATCCATTTTAGTGTCAAGTTGGCTAGGCTATGGTGCCCTGCTGTTCAAACACAAGTACAGATACTGCTATGAGGTATTTTTTAGATATAATTAACATTTAAATCAACAGACTTTAACTAAAGGAGAACTTTCCTAATGTGACTAGGTCTCATGCAATTAAAGGCCTTAAGAACAAAGACTAAGACCCACAAGAAGGAACTCTTCCCTGGGTCTCTAGTCCGCAGCACATGAACCTCACAAGCACATGAACCAATTCCTTTAAATTTTTCTATCTAAATAAATGTATATCATACCGGTTCTGTTTCTCTTGAGAACCCTGACTAATCTATATATCTATAACCTCATCACCCAGGTTTTCTGTATTAAAGGAAAAAGTGCCTTCCTTCTTTCCAAGGCAAATGATACTTGCTCCAGTATGTGAAAGACTGCTCTCTATAGATTATATGACTTCTGGGCACTTGGGTGACTCAGTAGGTTAAGCCTCTGCCTTCGGCTCAGGTCATGATCTCGGGGTCCTGGGATCGAGGCCCGCATCGGGCTCTCTGTTCCGCAGGAGCCTGCTTCCTCCTCTCTGCCTGCCTCTCTGCCTACTTGTGATCTCTCTCTCTGTCAAATAAATAAATAAAATCTTTAAAAAAAAAGATTATATGACTTCTATCTGTAACATATCAACAAATCCCTTGAAATCCAGCCAAACTGGTTTAATCACAGTGTCATAAATAATTCTACACTTTTATATCTATGCACTTTTGCACCCAAGCAGTCTAAAATGACTACTTTTTTTGCCTTACTATTTTCTCAAATTTTATTTATCCTTCAAGCTCAAGCACAACCCTCACCTGCTTTTTTTTTTTTTTTTTTAAGATTTTATTTATTTATTTGACAGAAACATAGCGAGAGAGGGAACACAAGCAGGGGGAGCGAGAGAGGGAGAAGCAGGCTTCCTGCCAAGCAGGGAGCCCAATGTGGGGCTCGATCCCGGGTCTCCAAGATCATGACCTGAGCCGAAGGCAGTCACTTAACCAACTGAGCCACCCAGGCGCCCCTTCACCTGCTTTTTAAAGGCTTTGCTGGTCACCCCATCCAAAACTGTTTTGTTCTTGTTCTAAAATCCTATACTACTGTCTGTACAATTTTTATTATTACTCTATAATGACTTTATGTGTATTAGTGTTTTTAATCTACTATTTTTCTTATTATTGTGTTTAGTTTTATCTCCCTTCCTAGATTGTAAAATCTTTGAAGATAAGAACCATATCCAAAACTTTATCTCATCTCTGTAGAATCTAACACCATGCCTATCATCTAAAAGACACAGTTTCATTTGAAAATCAGGTCTCCGAAGTTACCTGATATAATGCTACTTTCTGAACAGAACGAAACAAGGAATTGCTCTATCAATAGTTGTTTTCTTCTTGTCTTCCCTTCCTCCCCTTTTCATTTCTTTCTCCCCTGCATTCTGGTTTTTTGTTGGTTGGTTGTTTTATTTTTTTAGAGTCCCCAAGGTGCTAGAACGAACCAGCAACCGGCACAGCTCTGCCATTGGTCCTGCTGTGTTTCTGGAAAGTCATTTTCTTGGGGAGAGAATACAATAATGTACACCTGACAAAAGTAGAGAATATATTTGCATTGTTTATTATGGTATCCTAAGTACCTAAAACAACATGGAATGAGGAAGGTGCTCAAATAAATCTTTGTTAGAAGAATTATTCTGTCTACGGGCGCCTGGGTGGCTCAGTGGGTTAAAGCCTCTGCCTTCAGCTCAGGTCATGATCTCAGGGTCCTGGGATCGAGGCCCACATCAGGCTCTCTGCTCGGTGGGGAGCCTGCTTCCTCCTCTCTCTCTACCTGCCTCTCTGCCTACTTGTGATCTATCTCTCTGTCAAACAAATAAAATATTAAAAAAAAAAGAATTATTCTGTCTACAAACAATGAAACAAAACAGCCTTTTCAATAACCTTAAAGTACGCTGGATTATTTGGCCTTAGATATCCCTCAGTTATTATTGGTTAGTCAAAGTCCATTATCTTTATCTTTAGTCTTATTTTTTTAATTAGAGGTGACAAGTGTGTTCTACTCTATATGTTTGATTTTTCACTATGACAGTTTTTCTTTATCTCCCATAAATCTGCACACTAATTATGTTGCACTTCAGTAGGCAGCTAGTCTAACCTTATGCACTCTGTTGATATACTTAGTCACTGTCCAGTGGCTAGGTGACAACAGTAGAACAAATTATAATGCTTCAACAAACTAAAACAAATACTATTTCTTCTGTGACAAATATTTTGGTGATTAAATATAAATATTTTAAAATAAATGCAACAATACATTTTAACATAAAAAGTAACACAGTCTTCAAAATATTTATAAAAAAAGAAATTTATAGTTATATATTAGGTAGATTTCCAAAGCATATTTAAAGTTTCAAAAGACAATAAAAACTTTTTGTGTGCTTTATGACTGGGTAATTAACTTTAAAAATTGTAAACAGGATTAGTCTTACCTTTGTTTATGCAATTTTCTAATTTTACATTCATAGTAGTCAATCAGGCAAAGCAACCTAGAAAACAGAAGATAAACTAAATTTTCAAAATGTGGTATTGAATCATTCACTATATACTATTCTCTCTCTCTCTACATAATTTCAAATTACAGCAATAAAGGTATAGGTTATCTACCAAGTTTATAAAAAAATTTAAATGATTTTTTCAGAAGTCTTATGCTAAGCCATATATTTTAATTTTGAAGTACAGATTTTAAAATAACCACTAACATTGTTTCTCAATATATTAAATGAATACTTCCTTTGTCCCAGTAGTTCTATCTCTAGCAACAGCTCCCACAGAACTATTTGCTCAAACTTGTAACACGAAATGAACAAAGTTGTTAACTGCACCATTATTTACAAGAGTGAAAACCCAGAAACATTCTAAATGTTCTTCAATAAGAGAAAAGTAAATAATGACATATCCACTCTTTGGAAAACAATGAAGCATAGAAGAAAATGATGTATGTAAATTTTTATGTCCTAATAAAAATTGATAAGGAAAAAAATGTTGCAGAGCCAAATGTAGAGTATTACTCCATTTTTTTTTTTTAAAGATACTATGTATTTATTTGACAGACAGAGAGAGCCCAAGCAGGGAGACCTGTAGAAGGAGAAGCAGGCTCCCCGGGGCTCGATGTGGGGCTCGATCCCAGGTCCTTGGGATCACGACCCAAGCCAAAAGCAGTTGCTTAACCAACTGAGCCACCCAGGTGCCCCTTTATTTTTGTTTTAAAAAGAAATAATTGTATGTGAAATTTTATTTGTATTGAATAAAAACTGTGAGTTCTAACTAGGGGAGAATACCATAACCCGACTTATACTCTTGGTTGTCACACCGACTAGTTGGGGAGGGCTCAGGATGCTAAAAGTTCGTCAACAAACTGACAGCTACACTGCACAATAAACTATCCCATCCAAAATGCCAATGGCACTCCTGTCGTTAAATACTAGAAAGGACACAAACCAAACTATTAAAGCGATTATCTCTATAATATGGAAATTAGAAGGGGTAAGCAGATATATTCTACTTTACACACTTTTATATGGTTTGAACTTTTATAAACATGTACTGCTTTTGTAGTCTTAAAAAATCCTCAAAGGAAAAAAATAATATTCTTTTCACATATTATTCTTCTTAAAGCAAGAATTTATTCTATTTCCCCATTTGGGGAAATTTATTCTTTTTCTGGGAGATAATTCAACCAAATGTGCTTTTAATATTTCAACTTTCTGAATTATTCTTTCTCTCAATCTTTCTTCATCTCAACACATACCAGTTTTCATATTATCCTGTAAAAATGCTTTAATTTCCTTTATATTCTTCACAAACCTCACCCACGCACACACTACCACTTCATCTTTATCTTTTCCTTCACAGTAAACTTCATTCATTATAATTGTTACCAGATACCTTCAATAAACTTTTATGGAGCACTTAATTGTCAGAGTGGGAATTCTGAGCAAGACAGTAAGAAGGCAAACACTGATAAGGAAGCATCAACACTTCTTATCACCTCTCCTTCCTGAAATACTTTTGTTCCTTAGTTATCCTGACATCCAAATGTAACTCCTCTTCTGCCTACTTTCTTCCTTTATCTGAAATTTGAAGTTCTCTGGAGTTTGGCCATTCTCACTACAGGCCTGATATCCCCACTTGGTTGACAAAAGGTGCCTAACCACAGGTCCATAAATGAATTCATCATCTTCCATCTCTCTTCCCCAAACCTAGCCTGAAATGTGACTATTTTTGACTCTTGTCCTTCTTGTAGGGTCTACAGCCAGTTAGTCTCGACAATTCCTGTCTATCTTTCCCATAGCTCTCCTTTCTTTTGGCCCTAATGCAGGCCTTTGCAATCTCCAACTTTGGCTACTATAAGTGATAATTAACTTCTCTTTCTGTCTCTGGGTTTTTTTTCTTTAATCAGAAATCCTGCGGGGGTGGGGTAAGGGGGGTGAAGGGTCTGCTATATAGTAAGCAGAACCCAAATTCTTCAACCTGCAGTTTAAGCCCTTCAAAGTTCCACCACACCTTTCTTCTCATATTGTCTCCTAAAACACTTATCATCATCTTGTGCACCATATGTTCCAAACCTCTTTGACTACTTGGACTACCTGCTATTCTCAAATATATTCAGTTTTCCTGCCACCATACTTCTCTAACTAAAATACCTTTCCCTCACTTCTGCCTATTAAAATTCTATAGTTCCTAATATAGTTTGTAAGTTATCTCCTTCATGAAGACTTTTTGGTCATCCCCATATCCCTCAAAGGAAATTAATCTCTCCTTCTGTCATGCCCCCTTAGTAATCCTATTTGCCCCATTATTATAGTACATATAACTATCTGCCTTGTATTTTACTTAATTCAGTATGTGTCTACCCAGTTAGACTATCTGATCTATACATGGCAGAAAACATGGTTTTACTCACCTGTGTATGTTCTATATAGTTTTTCCCAATGCCTTTAAACTTTTAACAATAGCTGTAGTGGTTACAACTCATGTATTTCTAATAATGTTAATTCACAATTTTTAAGTTCTGTGTCTCAAACTGAAAATTAGCTTTTTTTTTTTTAAAGTAAAAATCAATAGAATAGAGAATCTCTAGGTCATCAGACGAATTCACACCCGAATTAGCTTGACTTCATATGGTACATGGTAAGTTCTCTCAGTGCTTCTCGTTTATTCACTGACTCACTCAAATTGTCTGGTTTTTATACTTGTTTTCATTTCTTTTCCTCCATCTCTTACTCCCTTATTTCTCCCACTGTAATTGTCTCTCTTCTTTTTGTTCTTCCTTAACCTGATCTTTTTTTTCCCTCTGTTTCTCTCTTTTTGGAAACTTATTCACACCTATCTCTATTTTTATGGTATTTTAATTGTAATTTTTAAATTTTTGTCCTTGTTCTTCTTTCAAAGGGATGGAAATTATATATATGTGTGTGTATTCTTTCTTAATTACCAAAATCTAGTCTTAATTTATTTTTAATTTATATGAGACCTCATTTATTTTTATAGTAAAACAGAAATATTAGTAAACATCCCCAGTTCTACTACATAAATACTTAAGACTAGTTAGAATGTAATTAGCTTATACCATTAAGTGAAAAAAACATGGTGCTACTTTTTATACAAAAAGGGGAAATATGAATATAATATCCATAACTGCTTGTATTTGCTAAAAATAACACTAAACATTTAAAATTACCTGTAGTGGAAGGTAAAGAATACGGGGACAGAAACACAAACAGAACTTTTTTGAATATAAATAATTAGTTTTGATTTTGCAATTATATCAATGTCTTACATACTCAAAAGTAAATGAAAATTAAAAAAAGCAATCCCTAAACATGGAAAACAAATTGAAACAAACCTAACTGTATATTAATTTGGTGACACACACAAAGAAATATCTCAAGATATTTTAGAACACTGCATTTGTATCCCAGAATATATTATTTGTATCCTAGAATATAATTGCAAAGAGATTTAAATTTCATAAAGTAGACATTGTTAGCAGTAATTCTGGTCAGTTATTTTTATAAGTTATATAACAAAGCCAATAGTTACGGGATGTTGTTCTTAGGAATAAGGATTTCTAATAAAAAAGGAAAATTACAAATGTACAATCAGAATTTAAATAAAAATCCTGTGATGTTAACTTCAGCTGGAAAAAAATTAATGATTTGTTTTTCCCAGATATATACATAATTCCTTGTACTCTTCTAAAAAGTTCTAAATCAATGACAACATAATAAACATTATAAGCATGATAAGCAACCCCAACACCAAATTGTGATCTCTAAAAACCATTCCTGACTAAAAAATATATCTAATTAATTAATCTTAAATTTAATTTAGTTAATTCTAAATGTTTAGTGTTAGCTTCAATAAATACCTGAATTCACTCCCCAAAAGAGCTCTGGGGCAAAAAATAAAATAAAATAAATAATAACGTGCCTTCTGCCTAAAGATAAGAAAGCTAACAAATATTAATGAGGTTGGGTCAAAAGTATAGAATACCAGCATGAAGAAGTTCTCACTGGCCAAAGACAGAATAATATGATCATTAAAATCCAGGAGTTACTAACAACATTTGAAAAGAGAGAGGATTGCCACAAACAAGCAAAAACTTGTATTGCTTATCACTGGAAATCATAAGGGCATCAACTCCTTACTCTAAAAAGTGAGAATTAAAAGGAAAGAACTGAGTCTTAATTCTACCTTCCCTGTAACAAACCACATAGGGCAACTAAACAGCTCCTAGTCAATAGGAAAGATTCTTTTTTATGGAAGAACTCCATGGGGGAGGAGAGAAACAACAGAATTGAAAAATCACCATCTTGCAAAATCATCTAATGGGTAAAACCATAAGATCAATGAATGATGGGAAATTTTATAGTGGAAGGATCAGATTACTATTTAACCCCCGAACAGTCTTAGCATCCTTAAGAATAAGTCACTGGACAATATGTGCCTCCTGACATGTTACAATTAGAAGCATACATTACCACCTATAAAGAATCTTGCCAAAAATATTTGTATCGAAACTTACATCTAACTTCGAGTTTAGAGAAATAGTGGAGACAGAAGAATAAATTAAATGACACAATAAGGAAACAAAATCTAGCATGAACTTCTCCAGGCCAAATGACCAATTTCTTCCATTGTGGGAGTGGGGGTGAGAAAACAGAAGAGGGGGAGGAAGATTTGTCCAGTTTATAAGATATAACTAAAGAAAACGTTTTAAAAAATGATAATGAATCTAACTACATATCAATTTATGTAGGAAACATTACTGTCTATCCAAGATGGTATGAGGAACTCTTTTGCAGAGATAAGCAAATACTCTGTTTTGAGTGACAATGCGCTCTTCCTCCTCCTTCGTTAATCTATAGATATCCTTCTGCAAAGAAGCAACAGTCTCTTGTTGCTCCATTCGTTTTTTCTTATAATGCTGACATTTTGCCTGTAAGAAATTAAAAAAAAAACAGAATTATGATATGAACATCTAGGACATGGTGTCCTAACAATATTGTACACAAAGCCATCCTCACAGTTCCTATTGGGATGCTTCAGTCAAAAACTTCAAGAACTGTTTTTAAATGGGTGCAAGCTCCAAGAACATTAATAAGTCATAAACACACACAAAAAAACAAGTAAAATAGGAAAAATTAAGTTATAATTAATCACATGCATTCAAGTATTTGTAATAAGGAACTCCATAAAATGATATAATTTCATGTATAGGTTTAGATGAAAATAATAATCAGGAAGAAACCAATATTAAGGTTATTAAAAAGAAACAGGATTTAGAAACAAATAGGGTTTCAGAGGGGAAGGAGGTGGGGGATGGAGTAACAGGATGATGGGTATTAAGGAGGGCAAGTGTGGTGATGAGCACTGGGTGTTATACGCAGCTAATGAATCACTGAACAGTACATCAAAAACAAATGATGTGCTACATGCTGGCTAATGGAACATACTTTAAAAAAAAGAAGTAAATATTAAAAAAAGAAAAAAGAAGTCTGTTTTAAAATTCAGATTTTTTATTTTATTTATTCATTTGACAGAGACACATCAAGAGGAGGAACACAAGCAGGGGGAGTTGGAGAGGGAAAAGCAAGCTTCCCGCGGAGCAGGGAACCCAATGCAGCGCTCCATCCCAGGACCCTGGGATCATGACCTGAGCCAAAGGCAGACGTTCAACAACTGCACCACCCAGGTGCCCCTAAAATTCAGATTCGTAAGTGATTGATGATAATTCATGATTTCAGATGGTTTGACCAACTTAAGCAATCATGAGATATGGAAGACAGTAAACTCAAAGTAACTCCCTAATGAGGATTTATTATATTTTATTTTTTTAAGATTTTATTTATTTATTTGACAGAGAGAGAGAGATCACAAGCAGGCGAGAGACAGGCCGAGAGAGAGAGAGGAGGAAGCAGGCTCCCCACTGAGCAGGGAGCCCAATGCAGGCCTCGATCGCAGGACCGTGAGATCATGACCTGAGCCGAAGGCAGAGGCTTTAACCCACTGAGCCACCCAGGTGCCCGAGCATTTATTATTAAGAAATAATAAGTAGGGGCGCCTGGGTGGCTCAGTTCCTTGTCTTCAATGAAATATCGCTGGCCTGGTTTTTCCTTTATTTCCTAGCTTCAATCCTTCAATGTCCCTTGAAAGCTCATTATCAATAGCATCATCGTTTTTATTAATACACTTTTTATTAAGTTCAGTGAGAAACTCCATCCCCATCTAATCTACATATAAGACATACTATTTTCAGAAGAGAATGTCTTGTCTAAGTACATGTTCACCTGCCCATAGTGTCAAGTTTACTGAGACTTAGATAACTTTAAGAGGAAAAGGGGACTCGGCTTCTGACACCATACCAACTCCCAGTAACCAGTGATCATCTGCCTCAGCCCCAACCTGGAAGCCAGGTATCTGCTGTATAGCCAAGTGATGTGGGTCCCTGTTGCATCTGTATCTATACATTAGCCATAAAACCAGAATAATTCAGTTTTGCAAGGTTGCAGATCTAAGAGCAATATACAAGAATCACCTGTGTTTCTCCTAAGTTACTCTATGAAGCCAACATTATCCTGATACCAAGCCAGACCACACAAGACAGAAGAACCATAAAACGGTGTCCCTTATAAACACCAATGCAGATAATCCAAACAAAATACTAGCAAACCAAATTCAGTAGCATATTAAATGGACTGTACACCAGGACCAAGTGAGATTTATTCCTGGAATGCAAGAATGACTCAACATATGAAAAATCAGGGGTGCCTGGGTAGCTCAGATGGTTAAGCATTTGCCTTTGGCTCAAGTCATGATCTCCAGGTCCTGGGATTGAGCCTCACGTCAGGTTCCCAACTCAGCAGGGAGTCTACTTCTCCCTCTTCCTCTGCCTCTCCTACTGCTCATTCTCTCTCTCTCAAATGAATAAATAGGGGCGCCTGGGTGGCTCAGTTGGTTAAGCGACTGCCTTCGGCTCAGGTCATGATCCCGGAGTTCCGGGATCGAGTCCACATTGGGCTCCCTGCTTGGCAGGAAGCCTGCTTCTCCCTCTCTCACTCCCCCTGCTTGTGTTCCCTCTCTAGCTCTGTTTCTCTCTGTCAAATAAATAAAATCTTAAAAAAAAAAAAAGGGTATTTAAAGAGCTTGATGGTTTTACCTGAGTGGTCTGAATAAATAACAATTAGGGCAGAGTATGTCACTAGATTTTTTTTCCTGCTTTGTAAAAATTTAAATAATAGGAAAGAAATATTTGGGGTTATTTCAATTTTCAGTGGTAACAAAATGTAGAGAGTCAATAAAAATAGAGAACTGAACCATACAACACAATAATATAAGTTGGGGAGTGGCAAAATTGTTTTGGCTATTACAGTGGCATGGAATAAGGTAAAAATTATAAAGTAATACTAAATTTCTTTTTAAATGAAGTAGGGTTTATGTGCAATGTTACATTAGTTTCAGATACAAAATAGTAATTCAACAATTCTATACTTCAAGCTATACTCACAAGTATAGCTACCATTTGTCAGCATACAATGTTACTACAATACCAATGAGTATATTCCCTATTGTACCTTTTAACCCCATGACTTACTCTTTCCATAACTAGGAGCAAGTATCTCCCACTCCTCTTCACCCATTTTGACCATTCACCTACCACCCTCTTCTGGCAACCATCAGTTTGTTCTTTGTATTTATGAGTCTGTTTCTACTTTTTATTTATTCTTCTGTCTTTTAGTTTCCATACATGTAAGTGAAATCATATAGTATTTGTGTCTTTCTCCACTTGACTTAATTCACTTAGTATAATACCCTCTAGGTCTATCTTTGTTACCACAAAAGGCAAGATCTCATTCTTTCTTATGGCCAAGTAATACATATCACATCTTCTTTAGCCATTCATCTATCAATAGATGCTTGGGTTGCTTCCATATCTTAGCTATTGTAAATAATGCTGCAATAAACACAGGAGTGCAGATAACTTTTCCTATCAGTGTTTCATTTTCTTCAAGAAAATACCCAGTAATGGAATCACTGGGTCACATAGTATTTCTATTTTCAGTTTTTTGAGGAATCTCCATTCTGTTTTTACAGTGGTTGCACCAATTTACATTCCCACTAACAGCACAAGAGGGTTCCTTTTTCTCCACATTTTCACCAAAACTTGTTATTTCTTGTTTTTTTGATTCTGGCCATTCTAACGGGTATAAGGTAACATCTTCTTACAGTTTTATGTACAGTTTTATGATTAATAATTTTGAGCATCTTTTCAATGTGTTTGTTGACCATCTGTATGTCATCTTCTTTGGAAAAATGTCTATTCAGGTTCTCTGCTCATTTGTTATCAGATTGTTTGGAGGGTTTTTTTGGTGTTAAGTTGTGTAAGTTCCTCATACATTTTGGATATCAACCCCATGATTGATATGTCGTTTGCAATATCTTCTTCCATGCAGGTTGTCTTTTCATTTTGTTGATGGATCCCTTTGCTGTACAAAAGCTTTACAGTTCATTTTTACTTTGTTTCCTTTACCTGAGGAGACATATCTAGGAAAATGTTACGAAGGCCAATGTCAATAAATTAGTGCCTATTTTTTCTTCCAGGTGCTTTATGTTTCAGGTCTCACATTTAGGTCGTTAATCCATTTTGAGTTTATTTTTGTGCATACTGTAAAAAAGTGGCCCAGTTTCATTCTTCTGCATGTAGAGATCCAGTCTTCCCAGCATCGTTTATCAGACTTTTTCCCATTACATATTTTTGTGACCTTGGTCATAGATTGACCACATAATTGTGGGTTTATTCCTGGGCTCTCTACTCAGTTCATTTCATCTCTGTGCCTTTTTTCTTTTCTTGCAATAAAAATAGCATTTTATTCTACTCCTTCCTGCCGTCCCTCCCCCTACCACCCACAGTATACTTTTCCCCTCTCATTATCACAGCAATATTACAATCGGAAAAAAAATAAGTTTTGGGGGATGGGATGGATGGGGGGTTGTTATGGGTACAAATAGTCAAATCACAATAGGAATTTTTCAAAATAAGTTATTCCACTTAGTCATTGTCTTCTTCATCTTCAGGTTCTTGTTTTCACTTCTGACTCCTTTCTTCTTCACCAACATCTTCATTTTCAGTCATTATCTACTTCCCAGTCCTTATAACCCTCTTTGTCTTCCTCTTCTCCTTCCTCCTCATCTTCTATGTGAGCATCTTCATCATATTCTTCCTTATCCTCGTCCTCCTCATTGTCATCTAGGTCCTCCACATCGTTGTCCAGGTCCTCCACACAGCCCTTGACATTTAAATCAGGGGCCTCCGTGTCATCCCAGTTGTAGCCACCAAGACTACCATTACATTGCACATACAAAAAGACTACCCAGTTGTAGCCACCAATACATTAGCTGCAAGAGGAACTTCAGGTTGGTTACCTCACAACTGTAAAGGTTTGAGCTCTTGAGGTTTTCTTTTTCAGTGGCTCTATTGTGCCACTTAAATTTATATGCATGAGGTTTGGACACTTTTCTGCTAACAATTCCAGGCCCCCTGAGATTCTATTATCACTTATTTCAAGCTTCTAAAGTTTGTTTAACTTTGGTAAGTTCATGACAGAGGTAACACCTCCATTGATTGTACTTAAGAACCAGTTCTTCAAATTCATCTGTGAGGCCTTTGATTTTGCCTTCAATCACGTAGCAGCTGTCCAGGACAAATTCTTCATATCAGAGGACATCCTCCTCCACAGCTCTAAATGAATCCATCTGTTCACGTCCATGTCTCCTACACTCTCTGGAGAGGCTCTTGTGCCCAATGAATTCAATCAATCCATACCATACTATTAGGATCACTGCAGCTTTGTAGTCTATCTTAATATCTGGAATTATGATACCTCTAGCTTTGTTGTTCTTTCTCAAAATTGCTTTGGCTACTTGATGTGTTTTGTTGTTCCAACCAATTTCAGTATTATCTGTCCTATCTCTGTCAAAATGTTATTGGTATTTTGAAAGAGACTGCAATGAATCTATAGATTGCTTTGGGTGGTATGGACATTTTAACATTTTAATTCTTCCAATCCATAAGCATGGAATATCTTTCCATTTGCTTTTGTTGTCTTCTATTTCTTTCATCAGTGTTTTATGGTTTTCAGAGTATAGGTCTTTTATCTCTTTGGTTAAGTTTATTTCTGGGTATTTTATTCATTTTGGTGCAATATATTATAAATGCAATTCTTAATTTCTCTTTCTGCTACTTCATTATTAGTGTTAGAAACACAACCCATTTCTGTGAATTAATTTTGTATCTTACAACTTTACTGAAATCATTTATTCTTTCTAATAGCTTTTTGATAGTCTCTTTTTGAGAGAAAGAAAGAGAGCAAGTGTGGAGGTGGGGAGAAGTGAGGCAGAAGGAGAGAGAACCTTCAGCAGACTCTATGCCTAGTGCAGAGCCCAACGTGAGGATCGATTTCATGATCCTGAGATCATGACCTGAGCTAAAATCAAGAGTTGAATACTTAACCGACTGAGCCACCCAGGCACACTTTAATAGTCTTTATACATTTTCTATGTATAGTATCATGCACCTGTAAATAGGGACAGTTTAACTTCTTGCTTACCAATATGGACACGTTTTCTTTCTTTTTCTTGTCTGACTGCTGTGGCTAGGGCTTCCAGTAGCGAAGAAACATTAGATTTTGAGAAAAGAATACATATTTTAAACTTTGAGGTAAACACTAAAAAAACAGTAAAAATCAAGTCTACTAATCTATATACTCCCTATGAATAGCACCATCATTTTTGCAAAGAGGAAGAATTATATCCTGATACACATCCCACTGACTTAAAACTAAAAAATTATCTGTTTAGAAATTTAGAGAACCTAAGAGTTTATAAAACTATATCCAAAGAAGTCAACACACTCGTCTAAGTACAGAAAGAGAGAAAGTGTGTGGCAGAACATAAAAACCGCAAATACAATATTCTCTTTTGGGTTTTGCATTTCCCTAGCAATCTTTCAATATACTGTTGTCAAACATCTGTTGATCTCCTTGAATTCTTTACCATATACATAGAAGATCAACATTTCCTTTCTCTTAACTGCAAAACAAGCAACATTAAAGCATTTTAAATTGGAAACTGTATGCCAAAATAAGAATGTGCCATAAATGGTGAAATAACTGTGCTCCAGGGGCACTTCCCATTTTCCCCAAGAAAGCACAGATTGACTAGTATAAAACAAAATGTATGACTAGTCTGCAGTGGTATCAGACAATCAAGCAACACTGTAGGGACAGAAAATTCCTTGGGCTGGCCAATCTCTGTTAATACTCTAAAGTACCTTTTAGGGACTTAAAAAACAAATAATTTCAGTTGATCAATTTAGCATAGACAGCCTTCCCCCAACAGCAGGTGTCCACACCCTAGTTCTAATTGTTTGTCCCCTTCCATGACACACTGGAACATGAGACCTCCTTGGTACCAATTTATAAACTATATTAAAAAATCTCTGGGATCTGAAATAGAAAGCTAATAATATCATTAGTCATTTATGACACATGGAACTACTTGATCAAAACATACAAGTCCTCCCTTACCAATGAACCTTCAAGTATCAGTTATCTGCAGTGCCTAACACACTGATAAATTCGTATGTCCTATGTTCTAATAATTTAACTTTGTAATGATTTATATATCAACCTCTTTGAAAAGAGAAACAGGTATCTTCCTAGAAAAATAGCACTTGTATCTTCCACCTCAACTCCCTCTGTCAAACAAGGACTAGCACCTTTACAGCTCCTGATGGCTGCTTTTTCACATTAATAAGTTGATGTGTTAAATGGTCTTGGGTTTCCACATGCCCTCTATCTGAGAGAAAGGTCAAAGTCAAATACATATAGAAATACTTCCAAAGTCCCTCCTCCTTTAGAGAGACTTTATAATTTTATAATGCTCCACTGATGAGGAAAACTACCTAACAAAGCCAAACTAAAAACATAATTATCTCAATGGCTGAGGATTTTGTTGACTAAGAAGTAATAAAAACAGATTTGGCTATCTTCCCTAGAGTTATGATCAACACCAGCAACTCTAGCACTGTGTACCCCAAGCTGGCAGCCTAAATGAGGGCAGAATACTAACTGCCTCTGCCCTCATACCAGAACTCCCTATGGTCTCTGGCTAATTCTCTCTGAGGCCCTGAACTTTTTATTACTCATCTGATCCTTCCAACGCTGCCAGCATTAACTGAACAGACACCTAGACCTGGCCTGGGTGGCTTAGTCAGTTAAGTGTCCAACTCTTGATTTCAGCTCAAGTCATAATCTCAAGGTGGTGAAATTGAGGCCTGCACTGTGCTCCATGCCAAGCATGGAGCCTAAGATTCTCTCTCTCCCTCTGCCCCTCCTCATCTGCTCACACATGCCCGCGCACTCGCGTGCACTCTCTCCCTCTTGTGTGCATGCACTAAAAAAAAAAAAAAAAAAAAGAGCAGGAATGTCAGTATGACTGTAGTAGAATAAGCAAGGGGTAAACTAGATGAAATTAGAAGGTAGCAGGAAGCCAAATCATGTAGAATGTTAGAGGCCTAATGGTAAGAATTTTTGATTTTTTATTTTCCTCAAAGAGGAAGGGAAGACATTAGAGGTTTCTGAGCTACTATGTTGAAAGCATACCGAAAAAGGCAAGGGTGGAAACAGGGAGACCAACAGACAGGAAGAAGAGAAATGAAAGTGACCTGGACTGAAGAAAAAGTTTGGGAAGAAATTCAGGAACTCCATTTTACATGTAAAATTCAAGATGCCTATTAGACATTCAGTAGAGATACCAGGTAGGCTGCAAGGTATCAGTATGGAATAAGGGAAGATGCCTGGGCTACAGATTTAAAATTATGAATGAGGGGCGCCTGGGTGGCTCAGTTGGTTAAGCGACTGCCTTCGGCTCAGGTCATGATCCCGGAGATCCGGGATCAAGTCCCACATCAGGCTCCCTGCTCAGCAGGAAGCCTGCTTCTCCCTCACTCACTCCCCCTGCTTGTGTTCCCTCTCTGGCTGTGTTTCTCTCTGTCAAATAAATAAAGTTTTTAAAAAAATATTTTTTTTAAAATAAATAAAATTATGAATGAATTTATGTTATGCTTTAGGCTGAATATCACCAAGAGAGTCAAAATATATAGGAAAGAGAAAAGTCTAAGGAATGAGTACAGGGGAATCCAAGTGCTGATTGGATAGGAAGATAAGAACCAGCAAAGGTATTAAAGTGGGGTTAGGGGAAAACCAGAGGAGAGGATATTCTGGAAACAAAACAAAGAATTTTAAGAAGGCAACAGTGAAAGGTCAGTAAATAAAAAGGACTGAATTAATCACCTGTGACCTTAATGAGCCCCTTTAGTACTATCATCTATGAAAGCACATAAGCAATACCTGTAAAGCTTTATGCTCCTTTTGAAGATCTTTTATTATATTCTGTTGCTGGCAAATCCTATTTAGGGATTCATCCTCCAATTCATCAATTTTGGACTTCACACTCTCCATAATTTGTTCCAAGTCATTAGCTCGTTGTTCATGATTGGCTGCTCGGCTTTGTTCTAACTGAAGTTCATTTCTAATAATAGACACACAAATGCTTCCCTTAGTAATTAAGTAAATCACATCAACAAACATGCCCATCTAACAACAATAAATTGCTAAAATTTCTTTGCATTCTTAAAATTTCCATCATATAACACAAACTAATAGGAGAAATATAGGGCACCATTACATATCTAAATTAAGCTATTACTATAAGATATACCTATTAAAAATATTTTTAAACTTAGTATTTAATTAAAACAGAAAATTTAAAAAATTTTTTAAAAATTAAGATAAAAGATCAAAGATTCTTTTCAATGCAATTATTTTTAGAATGCATACCACTTGTACATAAGCAATTCAAAAGAGAATTCTTTCTGTTTTCTTACTTAAGCTGCTGATTAGTTTCTATGAGTTCCTGGATCACGTTCTGTTGGCGTGTTGTTTCTTCCACCAATGTTTTCAAATTCTGCCTCATCCTTTGTGATGACTGTTTGTCAAAAACGATGAGATCTATATTTTTGGAATATTATACAGATGGTAAAAATAAAAGACCAAAAAAAAGATAAAAACTTTTAAAAGGAAAAAGAAATTTTTTACCATGAGAAAGAATAGGATCTAGCAGGAACAGGAATATAAGAATAGGATCAATTACCTTTAAGATCAGTTCTTTTGACTAGAGATAAAGGTGCTAAGCCATGCCTCATCAACAGCATATTTATATTTTCCCATTCTGCTTCTTCCTGCTGTAATTAAAAGGAGTGAGAAAAGGATTAACTTTAATATATAAAGTGAAGAAACATCCTCTTGAATATAATTTCCTTGTTTTCAGAATAATGGAACTTTTTTCCCCAAAGTTTTTTAATATGAATTTTTATGCACATATAATTATTAAAATTAAAACAAGTTTCTAACAAAATTAGCAGACCAAAAAGAATGCAAATAAGCACAAATAATTATATCACATAATTCCATACTCATACATATGGTCTTAATGGATAAACTAAAACAAAAATACCAACCAAAAAACATCTTGTAATTTCAGTGAACCAAACAGACCTTAGTTTTTTTGTTTGTTTGTTTTGTTTAACTGAATCACACCAGGCCCTACTCAAAAGAAACGGCAAGAGTGCCTGGGAAGCTCAATCAGTTAAGCATCTGACTTCAGCTCAGGTCATAATCTCAGAATCATGGGATTGAGCCCCACATCCGGCTCCATGATCAGCATGGAGTCTGCTTCTCCCTCTCCCTCTGACGCTACTCCTGCTCATATGCACATTCTTATTCTCTTGCAAATAAATAAAATCTTGAGAAAAAAAATTCTGACCGAGGTTTAAAAAAAAAGAAAAATAGGGGCGCCTGGGTGGCTCAGTTGGTTAAGCGACTGCCTTAGGCTCAGGTCATGATCCCAAAGACCCGGGATCGAGTCCCACATCGGGCTCCCTGCTCTGCGGGAAGCCTGCTTCTCCCTCTCTCCCTCCCCCTGCTTGTGTTCCTTCTCTGGCTGTGTTTCTCTCTGTCAAATAAATAAAATCTTTAAAAAAAAAAGAAAGAAAAATAGCTGCATATTAGGTCATATTAACTGAATAGTAAATTAAATGCAAGTCACTCAGAAACAAGTTATTACATAATGAGTAGGGACATGGACATACACACATACACACACACACACACACACACACACACACACCAAAATATCTGAATAGTTGAAACCAATAATGCAGATAGTCCCTTGTATAACGGACAAGGCCCAACTATAAAAAAGGAGTCTGTCCATCTAGGTAACTGATTTTAGTAGAATCACTCTGAAAGACAATCCCGGGGCACCTGGGTGGCTCAGATGGTTGAGCGACTGCTTTTGGCTCAGAGGTCATGATCCCGGAGACCTGGGATCGAGCCGCGCATCAGGCTCCCTGCTCCGCCGGAAGCCTGCTTCTCCCTCTCTCATTCCCCCTGCTTGTGTTCCCTCTCTCGCTGTGTTTCTGTCAAATAAATAAATAAAATCTTAAAAAAAAAAAAAAAGTCAATCCCAAGTTTCATATCCCTGATTCTAAGTACTTACACAATAAACCTGAGAGGGGAACCCTAACTCTCTAAATTAAGTAAATAAAAACAATAATGGGAAGAAAAAGGTAGATACAATATTATAAATACAATACAGATGAAAATAAAAATAGATATGGTTTTGTTAAATTAGACATTTAAATCCATGATAATAGTTTGTGTTTTTTAAAAAAAACATTTTATTTATTTGACAGAGAGAAACACAGATAGAAAGGGAACACAAGCAGGAAGAGTGAGAGAGGGAGAAGCAGGCTCCCCACCACGCAGGGAGCCAGATGTAGGGCTCAATCCCAGGACTCTGGGATCACAACCCGAGCCGAAGGCAGACACTTAACGACTGAGCCACCCAGGCACCTCTATTAGTTTATAAGTTTTTCAATGATCAGTTTGAAATCACTGTGTGAAGTGACTTACTTTTTAAGTTATTAAAGTATATTTGAAAAGGTAATTTGAGTTAATTTTCAATTAAATATTATAATAGCTTAAAGATCAATTATTTAGGTAATAGACAAAGTACATATAAAAGTATTACTCTCCACACCCAAATGCCCCTAAACATTAAAGAATCTCTCAAGAACAAACTACCTTTGGACTATGATAGCATTATTACTAACAGCGCCAAATCTTTCCTTTTGACTACTGACTTTCTTCACCTCCTTTATCCTTTCTACACTTCTCCTCCCTCCTACACTCTCTTCCCTTATTTATGTTGTAGGTCTTCTGGTCATGAAGATTCATGACCCAGAATTAAAATTATTGAAGATAACTGATTTTGGAGCCAAATGTGTGGGCATCTCAGCATTAGTCTACTATGACTCATAAAAACCAAGTACTCTGTAAATAATGCCACACATTTTGATGATCAAATGATATATAGGGAGTCAGATGTAGGGCTCAATCCCAGGACTCTGGGTTCACAACCCGAGCACAACTCCATATTCTCTGATACATCTTTTATCTATATATAGTTCTCTGATACATCTTTTAAGAAAAAGAATAATGTAACTGTTTAGAAAATTCTGAAGAGAGCCAAGAAAGTATTTTCTAAAGTATGTGCTACAGAGCACTGATGAAATGTTCATGAGACTAATCTTAAATAAACAGAAAATACTGTATGCTAAAGCCTCTTTGTGAAGTCTCAGAATAATGAAATCACTAAATAATCTTTTACCCAACATTTCCCAACATTATTTTACTAAAGAATCCTTTAAGATTTTCACATATGTAGGGTGCCTGGGTGGCTCAGTGGGTTGAAGCCTCTGCCTTCAGCTCAGGTCATGACCTCAGGGTCCTGGGATCGAGGCCCGTGTTGGGCTCTCTGCTCAGTGGGGAGCCTGCTTCCTCCTGCCTCTCTGCCTGCCTGTGATCTCTCTGTCAAATAAGTAAATAAAATCTTAAAAAAAAAAAAAAAAGATTTTCACATATGTAGATGTAGTATTCTTTGGCACATACTTCAAGAAACACTGGCCTCAAATATTTTAAGTTTACCTGTTTTTCAGTCATGAGTGTGTTTGATGATTTACTGGACTTCTAGGCTTAAGGGGCTGTTGGAGATAGAGTATCTTTTGTAAAATCAGAAGTAGATTGACAAGAAAAAAATATTCACGTTGCCTAAATGAAAAAAAGAAAAGGTATAATAGTTGTTAAAGGAAATTATATTTAAAAGAACCTATAACTCTTAGACAATTTAAGCATTCCTGTGTCTCCTGTGTCAAAACCTGTATGACTTCTTAGAAAGCTGATTTTAAGAATGATTAGAATAAACCCTATCTTAGTTCTCTAGAAATAAAACATTATGGGTTTTACACACATACACACACACCAAACTATTTGTTTTAACTAGATAATATGCAAAGCACGTGCTGCTAATAAACTCTCTTTTGAAAGCTGCTTCCTGAAAAACTAAAAAAAACTGTACCTGACCCAAAGTTATAAGCCAGTCTAACAATGCACTGGATTAACTCCAAGGGTAAATACAGTGTCACTTTCTTAGGTAGTCTTTGTAAGTATATCAGAAGCCAGAAACAAAGGATTCTGTGTGACTAGCAGACACAAAAGTGTATATTCAGTCTACCCTACCATCACTTCTTGTTATCTAAGACTCTATCATCCTACAGGAAAAAAAATTTCTTGAATTGTTTCACATGTAGGTATAATTCCTCCATTCAAGAGGCAGAATCACACATTCATTAGCTTTTAGGTCTTAAGCGGACCTTGGATATTGTTTAATCCAAAATCTCTAGCTGTTCATAGTTGGCAGAGAAGCATATGGGAGAGCTGTACCAATACAACAGGTACTGTAACCATCTGAGACCCAGAGAGGTGAAATGATCTCTCAGTATTAACAAGGAAAGAAGTAGGCCTCCTGACTGCCAGGTTAGTATCCAAAGCATCCTTCTATCCTTTTATGCTGCTTCAGACTGCAAAATCCAACTAAACAATTTACTAGTCACCCTTAAGTCTGGTCTACAGGGTGTAGTCTTTCCACTTCATTTTCAGGTAAATCTAATGACATGTTACAAATTCTCAAATTCTGCCACTTTTGTGCTTGATATCATACTATCTCCCCTTTAAGCTTTGGTCTCATTCAACAACTCAATCACACACAGTGTTAAACCCTCCTGCTTTTAGAAATCTTTCAGTTACTTTTAACTTTTTATTAGAGAAAGCTTCAGAAATACACAAAAATAGAGAAAGAGTATAATAAACCCATGAATAAGGCTTCAGTGAAAGTCAACATTCTTCCATTCTTATTTCTACTTCACACACTTATTTCAGTATACATTTCTAACAAATACAAATTCTTTTTATTTTTTTAATTTTTTTCAAATTCTTTTTAAACACAATTTCAATACCATTATCACAAATAAAATTAAGAATTTCTTACTATCACTTAATATCTAGTCCAAGTTCTAGTTCCCCCAAAATGTCTTAAAAAAAATCTTTTTTTCATAAAGATACAAACAATGTCCACATGTCACACTCTAAAGTGTCTTTTAATCTACAGCAGGCCCATCCCCTATTTTTTGTTGAAAAAATAGATTATCTGTCTTGCAAAACTTCCCTTATTTCAGATTTGGCTTACTATATTCTTCTTTTTTTAAAAGATTTTATTTATTTGACAGAGAGAAACATAGCCAGAGAGGGAACACAAGCAGGGGGAGTGAGAGAGGGAGAAGCAGGCTTCACACTGAGCAGGCAGCTGCATGCGGGGCTTGATCCCAGGACTCCTGGATCATGAACTGAGTTGAAGGCAGAGGCTTAACCACTGAGCCACCCAGGTGCCGCTCTATTCTTGTCTTTTAACCTATTTCTCCATCCCCTATATTCTGTGTAAACTGGTTACATCTAGAGGCTTTATTAGATGCAGGTTCAGTATTTTCTGGGAAAAATACTTGCTGTGTTCATTTTACTGTATCACCATCAAGAGTCAGACAGAATTTTAAAGTGGGAAGAATACATCCTTGTAGACCAAACATAATGGTGGTAGATATCAATGTAAGCTACTCCTCCCACAAAGAGCATGGAGCCACATATTCTGATAAACTCCCCAACTACCACACTGGACCTCTTTCAAATCACCAAATGTCATCTCTCTCCAGATTCAAGGCCTGGCCACTCTTATCCTAGTCTTCACTTAGTTAAATCATACTTGACCTTCAGATCCTGACTCAGATTTCTTTCTTCAGGAAAAACTCTCCTAATCCCATGACCAGATCAGGTCCTCTTCTTATATGTTCTTATAGCACTATAAAGTAAAGTATACAGGTTTAGCATTCAGAGTCAGATGGCCTGAGTGACTACTAGTACAACTACGTATTAAACTATGTGACATTGACAAACTCAATAACCTCTTTGAGCACTGATTTCTTCATCTGTAATACTTATACCTCATGGGTTAAATTAAGTCAGACAACATATAGAAAGCACTTAGAATGAGATACGTGGCATATAGAAACGTATAGATAAATGGCAATTATTATATAAAAAGTATGCTAAACAAAATGGATCTTAATCATACTGTCATATATATTAGCCTAGATGTTTTCTACAAATTACTCAGATAATCACCTCATACATCTGTATGACATAAATATGTCTAGATAAGACTAAATTCCATGAAATAAGTAGTCTACTTTTGCTAATGGAGTAGGCAGCTCTGTCTCCAAAGGCAATGAAAAAAGCTGAAAAGTACATTAAATTCAGGGCACCTGGCTGGTTCAAACGGTAAAGCATGCAGCTCTTTATCTCAAGGTTGTGAGTTTGACACCCATGTTGGGGGTTGAGGTTACTTAAAAAAAAAAAAAAAAAGACATTAAACTATTTTTCTTACAAACATTAAAGAACTAACACAATAATGAGGAATTACCGGGGGGGGGGGGAATCAAGGAGATAGGAACCCACTTTTTCCCTAAAAGCATTTGGCAATCCAAAGAAAGAGCTGTGAAAATGCCACCACCCAAACATTTAAAATTGTTAACTGTAAAGACTACAATGCACAGGATAGGGTTAACTAGAAGCAAACTACCTGTACCATGAACTGAAACTCGGTTTCCTCTCATCTGAGTCATTCCAATATCTCAAGAAGGTACCAAATTAAAAATGTTTTCATGCGGCATGTGGTGGCTCAGCTGGTTAGCATCTGCCTTCAGCTTAGGTCATGATCTCAGAGTCCTGGAATCAAAACCCACTTTGGGCTCCCTGCTCAACAGGGAATCTACTTCTCCCTCTCTCTGCCCCATCCCCACACCTCTCGTGCTTTCTCTAATAAATAATATTTAAAAAAAAAAAAACTAAAAAAACTGCTTCCATACGCCTGGCAGAAGTATATGAAATCTTCTCTAGAAAAAGGCCTTAAATTATCACCACCAAAAAATATTTCAAATACAATATCTAGCAAACAGTCAAAGATAACCACGGCATACAGGAAATAAGACATAAAGAGACAGAAACAACAGTGAAAAGAAACCAACTAAGAAAGGACTCCTAATATTGCAATTATTAGGCAAAGACAATAAAACAATTATGCCAACAATGAAATGAACAGAACATAATGAACAATTATGCGAACAATGAAACAACAGAGAAATAAAAATCAAAGCTTGAAACTTTTAGCAGAGAACCGTAAACTTAAAAAACACAAATTTGAAAAAGAAAAACTAAAAATTTAGAACAAAAAATTACAACAGCAGAAAGAGCTCAAATCACAGGCTTAATAGTAGATTAGAAAGCAGAAGAGAAAATTAAATGAACAAATGAAAGCAGAACAGACTCCATATGTTTAGTTCTCTATGCTACATTCAGGAAAACACAGCAGACATTCTACTTAGAGAGGATACATGATGGAGAGGATTACATGACTAACTGGCATCCAAAAGAGAAAAAATGGAGAAGGAGGATTTGAAGATATAATGCCTAAGAAATTTTGAGAGCCAATGAAATACATGAATCCACTGATTCTAGAAGCCCAGCAAACTGCAAACAAAATAGAGGGGGGGAAAATCACACCTAGACACATCATATTAAAGTATGGAGAAACAAAGACAGATATAAAATCTTAAAAGGAATTACAAAAGAAAAGATCATCTTCAAGGAGTGACAGCTGAAATGTCAGCAAAATTCTTAGCACTAATAATGGAAACTAATAGTGGACTAATATATTCAATGTGTAGAAAGAAAATAATTGCCAATCTAAAATTCTAAATCTAGTGAAAATATCCACTAATAAGGGCATAAGACATATTAAACAAACAAAACAAATCTGAAAGATTCTTTTTTTTTTTTAAGATTTTATTTATTTGACAGAGAGAAACACAGCGAGAGAGGGAACACAAGCAGCGGGAGTGAGAGAGGGAGAAGCAGGCCTCCTGCTGAGCAGGGAGCCTGATGTGGAACTCGATCCCAGGTCTCCGGGATCATGACCTGAGCTGAAGGCAGTCGCTTAACCAACTGAGCCACCCAGGCGCCCCTAATTTTCATTTTTATAGTCATATTCTATCTCTTCATTGTATTTAACCTTATTTTTTTGCATACATGTGTTTTCTTTCTTTAAAATTTTGGGATGCAGTTTGTTCTAACAAAAATTTACCCTAAATCTAGCAAACGGCTTTGTTCTAGTCTCCAGCCTGATCACATTCTCTCTTTTATTTTTCTTTTTTCAATCAACTTATTACTTTTTAAAAATCTTTTTTAATTTTAATCTTTACACTCATACTCCATCCCTTCATAATGTTTACACTTATTTTTGTATACATAAGTTTTTTCTTTAAAATTTCGGAAGGTAGTTTCTTCTAACAGACTAAAACACACCCAAAATCAAATGTGTGGCTCTGTTCTACTCAATATCTTCATCATACTTTTTTTTTTCCTTTCTTCCTCCCCATCCATTTTCAGGTCTCTTCTGATTTGATAAGTGTTTATTTTCCTATGGTCATTGTTACCCTTTTAGCAATTAGTTCTCTCATTCATCTAGTCTTCTCTGGACAAAGTGACAAGATGGAAAAACTCACCTCAAAAAAAAAAGAAGCAGTACCAATGCCCAGGCACCTATTCAATATGGACATCAGAAAGATGTTAGAACTAGAGTTCAGAACAATGATTATAAAGACACTAGCTGGGCTTGAAAAAAGCATGGAAGATGCTAGAGAATCCCTTTCTGGAAAAATAAAATTCCTTTCTGGAGAAATAAAAGAACTAAAATCTAACCAAGTTGAAATCAAAGAAGCTATTAATGAGGTGCAATCAAAAACTGAAGCTCTTACTGCTAAGACAAATGAGGCAGAATAGAGAATTAGTGATAGAGAAAATCAAATAATGGAGAATAAAAAAGCTGAGAAAAAGAGAGAAACAACTACTGGATCACAAGGAAAGTCGAGAGATAAGTGATACCATGAGAATGAAACAATATTAGAATAATTGGGATCCCAGAAGAGAGAGAGAGGGGTAGACAGCATATTGGGGCAAATTATAGCACAGAACTTCCCTAATCTGGGGAAGGAAACAAGCATCAAAATCCAGGAGGCACAGAGAACCCCCCCTCAAAATCAATAAAAATAGGTTAACAGCCTTTCATCTAATAGTAAAACTTAAAAGTCTGAGACAAAGAGAAAAGCCTGAGACAAGATTGGGACAAAAGATCTGTAACTAACAGTAGAAATATTACATTGGCAGCAGACCTATCCACAGAGACCTGGCAGGCCAGAAAGAACTGGCATGATATATCCAAAGCAATAAACAAGAAAAATATGCAACCAAGAATACTACATCCAGCTAGGCACTCACTGAAAATGGAAGGAGAGATAAAAACCTTCCAGAAAAAAACAAAAACTAAAAGAATTTGCAAAACCAAACCAGCCCTATAGGAAATATTGAAAGGTGTCCTCTAAGCAAAGAGAGAGCCTACAAGTAACAAACCAGAAAAGAACAGACACAATATACAGTAACAGTCACCTTACAGGCAATACAATGGCACTAAATTCATATCTTTCAATTGTTACCCTGAATGTAAATGAACTAAATGTCTCAATCAAAAGACACAGTGTATTAGAACAGATTAAAAAAAACAAGACCCACCAATATACTGCCTGCAAGAAACTTATTTTAGACCCAAAGACACCCCCAGTTTTAAAGTGAGTGGGGGGAAACCATTTACCATGCTAATGGATGTCAAAAGAAAGCTGGGGTGGCAATACTTCTATCAGACAAATAAGATTTTAAGCCAAAGACTATAACAAGAGATAAGGAAGGACACTATATCATACTTAAAGGTTCTGTTCAACAAGAAGATCTAACAACTTTAAATATCTATGGCCCTAACATGGGAACAGCCAATTATACAAACCAATTAATAACTAAATCAAAGAAACATTTTGACAGTAATACAATAATAGTAGGGGACCTTAACATCCCCCTCACTGAAATGGACAGATCATCTAAGCAAAAGATCAACAAGGAAATACAGGCTTTAAATAACACACTGGACCAGATGGACATCACATTGTTTTTTCTTTTATTAATGTATCATCACATTGATTGATTTGCAGATGTTGAACCAATCTTGCAGCCCAGGAATAAATCGGAACAGTCCATCACAAAGCAACAGAATACACATTCCTTTCCAGTGCACATGAAACACTCTCCAGAATAGATCACATCCTGGGTCACAAATCAGGTCTCAACTATTACCAAAAGATAGGCATCATTCCCTGCATTTTCAGACCACAGTGCTTTGAAACTAGAACTCAACCACAAGAGGAAAGTTGAAAAGAACTCAAATACATGGAGGCTAAAAGAGCATCCTACTAAAGAATGAATGGGTCAACCAGGAAATTAAAGAAGAATTTTTAAAAATCATGGAAACAAATGAAAATGAAAACATGACTGTTCAAAATCTTTGGGATGCAGCAAACGCAGTCCTGAGAGGAAAGTATATAGCAATATAAACCTTTCTCAAGAAAGGTCTCAAATACACAACCTAATCCTACCCCTAAAGGATCTGGAGAAAGAACAGCAAAAAAAGCCTAAACCTGGCAGAAGAAGAGATACAACAAAGATGAGAGCAGAAATCAATGTAATAGAAACCAAAAGAACAGTAGAACAAATCGATGAAACTAGGAGCTGCTTCTTTGAAAGAATTAATAATATTAATAAACCCCTGGTCAGACTTATCAAAAAGAAAAGAGAAAGGACCCAAATAAATAAAAATCATGAATGACAGAAGAGAGATCACAACCAACACCAAAAACATACAAAGAATTATAAGAACATAATATGAGCAATGATTTGTCAGCAAATTAGACAATCTGGAAGAAATGGATGCATTCCTAGAGACGTATAAACTACCAAAACTGAACCAGGAAGAAATATACAACCTGAACAGACCCATAACCAGTAAGGAGATGGAAGCAGTCATCAAAAATCTTCCAACAAGAGCCCAAGTACAGACGGCTTCTCAGGCGAATTCTACCAAACAATTAAAGAAGAATTAATACTTATTCTCCTGAAACTGTTAACAAAAAAACAAACAAACAAACAAAAGAAATGGAAAGAAAATTTCCAAATTCATTTTATGAAGCCAGCATTACTTTGATCCCAAAACCACACAAAGACCCCATCAAAAAGGAGAATTACAGACAAATATCCCTCATGAACATGGATGCAAAACTTCTTACCAAAATACTAGGCAATAGGATCCAACAGTACATTAAAAGGATTATTCACCACGAGCAAGTAGGATTTATTCCTGGGCAGCAAGATTGGCTCAACATCTGCAACACTTCTTACCAAAATACTAGGCAATAGGATCCAACAGTACATTAAAAGGATTATTCACCATGAGCAAGTAGGATTTATTCCTGGGCAGCAAGATTGGTTCAACATCTGCAAATCAATCAATGTGATACAATACATTAATAAAAGAAAGAAGAACCATATGATACTCTCAATAGATGCTTAAAAAGCATTTGACAAAGTACAGCACCCTTCCTTAATCAAAACTCTTCACAGTGTACAGCAGAGGGTATATATCTCAATATCATAAAAGCCATCTATGAAAAACCCAGAGCAAATATCATTCTCAATGGGGAAAAACTGAGAGCTTTTCCCCTAAGGTCAGGAACACAGCAGGGCTGTCCACTATCACCACTTCTACTCAACATAGTACTAGAAGTCCTAGCCTCAGCAATCAAACAACAAAAAGAAATAAAAGGCATCCTAATCGGCAAAGTGAAACTCTCACTCTTTGCAGAGCACATGATACTTTATGTGGAAAACTCAGAAGACTCCACTCCAAAACTGCTAGAACTCATACAGGAATTCAGTAAAGTGGCAGGATATAAAATCAATACACCAACAACAAGACAGAAGAAAGAGAAATTAAGGAGTCGATCTCATTTACAATTACACCCCAAACCATAAAATACCTAGGAATAAATCTAACCAAAGAGGCAAAGAATCTGTTACTCAGAAAATATAGAGTACTCATGAAAGAAATTGAAGACACAAAGAAATGAAAAAATGTTCCATGCTCATGGAGAAGAATAAATGCTGTGAAAATGTCTATGCTACCTAGAGCAATCTATACATTTAATGAAATCCCTATCAAAATACCATCAATTTTTTTCAAAGAAATGGAACAAATAATCCTAAAATTTATAGGGAAAAGACCCCGAATAGCCAGAGGAATGTTGAAAAAGAAAACCAAAGTTAGCAGCATCACCAGTCCAGACTTCAAGCTCTATTACAAAGCTGTAATCAAGAAAAGTATGATACTGGCACAAAAACTGACACATAAATCAGTGGAATAGAATAGAGCACCTAGAAATGGACCCTCAACTCTGTGGTCAACCAATCTTTGAAAAAGGAAAGAATGTTCAATGGAAAAAAGACAGCCTCTTCAACAAATGGTGTTGGGAATTGGACAGCCACATGCAGAAGAATGAAACTCGACCATTTCCTTACACCAGAAACAAAAGTAGACGCAAAATAGATGAAAGACCTCAAAGTGAGACAAGAATCCAGCAAAATCCTTGAGGAGAACACAGGCAGCAACCTTTTTGACCTCAGCCACAGCAACTTCTTCCTAGACACATTGCCAAAAGTAAGGGAACTAAGGGCAAAAATTAATTACTGGGACTTCATCAAGATAGAAAGCTTTTGGGTGCCTGGATGGCTCAGAGGGTTAAGCCTCTGCCTTCAGCTCAGGTCACAATCTCAGGGTCCTGGCATCGAGTTCCTTGTCGGGCTCTCTGCTCAGCGGGGAGCCTGCTTCCCCCTCATTCTCTGCCTACCTCTCTGCCTATCTGTGATCTCTCTGTCAAATAAATAAATAAAATCTTAAAAAAAAAAAAGATAGAAAGCTTTTGCACAGCAGTCAACAAAACCAAAAGACAACCAACAGGATGGGAGAGATATTTGCAAATGACATATCAGATAAAGAACTAGTATTCAAAATCTATAAAGAACTTATCAAACTCAACATTCAAAGAATAATCCAATCAAGAAATGGCAGAAAACACGAACAGATATTTCTCCAAAGACATCCAAATGGCCAACAGACACGTGAAAATGTGCACCACATCACTCAGCCTCTTAGGGAAATACAAATCAAAACCACAGTGAGACACCACCCCATACCAGTCAGTGGCTAAAATAAACCAGTCAGGAAACAACAGGTGTTGGTGAGGATGCGGAGAAAGGGGAACCCTCCTACACTGTTGGTGGGAATCCAAGCTGGTGCAACCACTCTGGAAAACAGTATGGAGGTTCCTTAAAGAGTTGAAAACAGAGCTACCCTATGACCCAGCAATTGCACCATTGGGTATCTACCCTAAAGATACAAATGTACTGATCTGAAGGGGCAAGTGCACCTAAATGTTTATAAAAGCAATGCCCACAATAGTCGAACTATGGAAAAAGCCTAGATGTTCATCCAGAGATGAATGGATGAAGAAGATGTGATGTATACACACACACATACACACACACACACACACACACACACACCATACACACACACACAACGGAATACTATGCAGCCTTCAAAACTGAAATCTTACCATTTGCAACAACGTGGATGAAACTAGAGGGTATTATGCTAAGTAAAATAAGTCAGAGAAAGAAAAGTATCATATGATCTTACTGATACGAGGAATTTGAGAACAACGACAGAGGATCATAGGGGAAGAGAGGAAAAAATGAAACAAGATGAAACTGGAGAGGGAGACAAACCATAAGAGACTCATAATTACAGGAAACAAACTGAGCTTTGCTGAAGGGGATGGGGGTGGGAAGGATGGGGTGGCTGGGTCATGGACATTGGGGAGGGTATGTGCTATGGTGAGTGCTGTGAATTGTGTAGAGACTGATTAATCACACACATTTACCACTGAAATAAATAATACATTATATGTTAATAAAAAATAAGTAAATAAGTAACCAAACAAAAAAGAACAGTTCAACATTTGAAAAACAATCAATGTAATGGACCACATTAATGGAATGAGGGATAAAAACCACATGATCATCTTAATTGATACAAGAAAAGCATGACCAAATTGAACACTCTTTCATGATAAAAGAAAAAAAAACCTACTCAATAACCTTGGAAAAAAAAAAAAACTTGGGCCACCTGGGTGGCTCAGTCAGCCAAGCATCCAGCTCTTGGTTTTGGCTCAGATCATGATCTCAGGGTTCTGAGACTGAGTCCCCTCTCAGGCTTCATACTCAGTGGGTAGTCTGCTTGAGATTCTCGCCCTCTGCCCTTCCCCAAACTTCCACACTCATACTCTGGCTAAAATAAATAAAATCTTTACAAAGAAAAAAAACTACCTCAACATAATAAAAGCCACATATGAAAATCTATAGTGAACATCATACTTAATGGTGAAAGACTGAAAGTTTTCCCTCTAAGATCAGAAACACAAAGCAAGAATTTCGACATTCACCATCTTCTATTCCATATAGTACTGGAAAATCTAGCCAAAGCAATTAATCTAGAAAGGGAAATCTAGAAAATTAATCTAGAAAGGGAAAGCTAGCAATCAATCTAGAAAGGGAAATCTAGAAAAAGGTATCCAAATTGAAAATGAAGAAATAAAATTATCCATTTAAGGGTAATATAACTCATCTGCAGAACGCCTTAAAGAGTCCACCAAAAAAACTAAATACCTATGAATAAATGAATTCATCTAAGGACTAGGATGTAAGGTCAATACACAAAAATCAGCTGCATGTCTATACACTAACAACAAAAATTCAAAAGGGAAATTAAAAACAATTCCACATACAATAGCTTCAAAAGAAATAAAATACTTTAATCAAGGAGGTCATAGACCTGTACAATCAAAACTGCAAAATACTGGGCACCTGGGTGGCTCAGTTGGTTAAGTGACTGCCTTCGGCTCAGGTCATGATCCTGGAGACCCGGGTTTGAGTCCCACATCGGGCTCCCTGCTTGGTGGGAAGCCTGCTTCTCCCTCTCTCATTTCCCCTGCTTGTGTTCCCTCTCTGTTTCTCTCGTCAAATAAATAAAATCTTAACAAAAAAAAACTGCAAAATATTGATCAATGAAATTACAGACAAACAAAAGGAAAAATATCCTATGCTCATGGATTGGAAGATTTATATTAAGATGTCAATAGTGCCCAAAGCAGTCTACACAACCAATGCAATCCCCATCAAAATCCCAATGGCATTTTTTGCAGAAATAAAAACCATTCTAAATACACAGGGAATCTCAAGGGACCCCAAATGGCCAAGACAGTCTTGAAAAAGAACAAATCTGGAGGACCTATACTTCCTGATTTCCAAACTCACTGTAAAGCTACAGATATAAAAATGTGATACTGGCATAAAGATAGACATATAAACCAATGGAGTAGAATAGAGAAGCCAGAAATAATTCCCCACCTATGTCATCAAAAGATTTTCATTCTTTTTTTTTTAAGATTTATTTATGGTAGAAAGAGAAAGTGAGAGCGAGTGTGGGGAGGGGCAGAGGGAGAGAATTCTGAGGCCGACTTCCTGGTGAGTAGGAAGTCCAACACAGGGCTGGATATCAGAACCCAGGAAATCATGTCCCATGAGATCACAATCTGCACCAAAACCAAGAGCTGGAGGCTTAACATACTGAGTCACCTAGGCCCCCTCCCCAAAATTTTCATGAATGCCAAAATCATTCATGGAGGCAGTATAGCATCTTCAACAAATGGTTCTCAGAAAAGTGGACATCTGCATCCAAAAGAATGAAGCTGGACCCTTACCACCATGGACAAGTACTAACTAAAAATGGATCAAAGAAAAAAAAATAATAATAAAAAAAAAATAAAAAAAAAATAAAAATGGATCAAAGACCTTAAACATAAAAGCCATAAAACTCTTAGAAGAAATCATAGGGTAAAAGTTCCATGACACTGGATTTTGTTGGGATTTCTTGGATATGACACAAAAGGCACAGGAAACACAAGAAAAAATAAATTGGACTTCACGAAAATTAAAACTTCAGTGCATGAAAAGATACTACCAACAGAGTAAAAAGGCAACTTGCTGAATGGGAGAAAATATTTGCAAATGTGATAAGGAATTAATATCCAGAATATACAGAGAGAAATCCTAACACTGAATAAAAAAAAAAAATCTGAGGGGCACCTGGGTGACTCAGTCTGTTAAGTGTCTGCCTTCAGCTCAGGTCAATGATCCCAGGGTCCTGGGATTGAGCCCTGTATCCAGTTCTGTGTTTAGCATGAAGTCTGTTTCTCCCCTTCCGTCAGAATCCTGCTCATGCTTGTTCACTCTCTCTTCCTCAAATAAATAAATAAAATCTTTTTTTTTTAAAGATTTTATTTATTTGACAGAGAGAAACACAGCCAGAGAGGAAACACAAACAGGGGGAGTGAGAGAGGGATAATCAGGCTTCCTGCCGAGCAGGGAGCCCGATGTGGGACTCAATCCCAGGTCTCTGGGATCATGACCTGAGCCGAAGGCAGTCGCTTAACCAACTGAGCCACCCAGGCGCCCAAATAAATAAAATCTTAAAAAAAAAAAAAAAATCTGGCTTTGAAGACCACCAGGGATTAACTCTAGAAACTTTAAAAATCAACAGGCTTAACTCCAAGAGAGCCAGAGGGTGATATGAAACCAAATACCTGTCCTTAAAAAGCCAACATACTAAATATCTCAGAGACACAGCACAGAAGCAGCAGCTTGAAAAGCACCTGTGGGTATTCATAAAAGAGATTTATTGACTAATCTATGAATATGTGTCGGGGGCACGCCCCATAGATGGCGCTGCATCTGCTGTGGAGAGCTCCACATGGGACGCCGGCAGCGGTGCTGCCGAGGCTATGGTGCCGAGCACACCAAGCAGCTCCAGGAAGCGCCTGCCCTGAAGATCACGTGACTGCACGCCTCATACGTGGGTCCCTGCTCAGTGCGTGATCACCGGACTCCACCAATGCCTGCTGGCCGTGCAGTCCATGCCCCACGTGATCTCCTCTCTGATTGGCTGGAATACTATATAAAAGGGGGCTAGAAAGCTTCCTGAGGAGAGACGACTACGAGAGGCAGGGGAGACGGGAGGAGGAGAGAGGAGACAGGCGGCAGGTGGCGAGGTGGAGAGAGGAGGCGAGGCTGCGAGACGAGGAAGAGGAGAGGAGAGATGAGAGACAAGAGGGGGAGGAACCGGTGAATAAACAGGAGCTTCAATGTCGACCCGTGTGTTGTGTCTTCTCTGCTGGCGGGGAACGCGACAAGTGGTGCCGAAACCCAGGAAAACCGTGAGTACCCCCAAAAGAGAAACCCCTTTGAATTCCCCTGACGATTTTAAGTATAGGTTCACAACAAGGGTAAAGAAAGTATAAGTTCGCCAGACGGCGACCACAAGGGTAAAGAAAGTATAAGTTCGCCAGACGGCGACCACAAGGGTAAAGAAAGTATAAGTTCGCCAGATGGCGACCACAAGGGTAAAGAAAGTATAAGTTCGCCAGACGGAGACCACAAAGGTAAAGGAAAGCTTGCTTTATAGCAACCACAAAGGGATAGCAGCTGCACGTTCGCGAGTCGCGACTACAAAGGAAAAGGTAAAACCATGGGATCAGAAATTTCTAGACTCCGTATGGAGAGCCCCCTGCGGGCGCTTTTAAAAGCTAACGGGACGCCCCCTAAAGGCCCAAACTGCTCGAGTATTTCTGAGAGCAATAGAACATCAGGCCCCCTGGTTTTTAGATGAGGGGCTCTTAAATGTTCCACAATGGGAGCATTTGGGAAAAGACCTGAGAAAGGCTGATGCTCGGCAGCCCTTACCAACAGGTACTATGGCTATATGGGCTCTGATACGGAGCTGCCTTACCGTTAAAAAGGACAAGTTTACAGGCCCCCTAAAGGAAGTAAGTTCCATTTTAGAGGAAGTAAAAAAGGAACGCTCTTTGCACTCCTCTCGCTCCTCTGAGACTAGCAGTGAAAATGATGAAGAAGAGGAGCTTAGTGGGGAGGAACTAGAGAAGCGGGTGAGGGAACTAAAAATAGGCCCTGCGACCCTCCCCGATATGACTGAGCCTTCAGCGCCGCCTCCTCCTTACGCGAATTCTTGCAGAGGCGCGTGCTCCTGCCACAACCCCCTCCATGGGCAGACATACAACCAGCTTGTTTCCCTGTCCTCGAGGATGCTCAGAATCAGAGATTCCATCAGCCTCTAGATTTTAAGCTAGTAAAGCAGTTAAAGGAAGCGATCAGTACATATGGCCCTCAAGCCGCCTTCACTGTGTCTTTGCTGGAGTCATTAGCAGGACTTAATCTGAGCCCAGGAGATTGGACAAATACAGCTAGAGCCACTTTGTTCGGGGGTCAATATTTGATGTGGAAGACGGCTTGGCAAGAATATGGCGCAGACACCACCAGGCGCAATGCAGCGGCAGGGCATCCCGACTGGAACGTTGATATGCTGATGGGTCTTGGAAACTATGTCAATATTCAGGCCCAAGTTCAGTATCACCCGGCAGTATATATGCAGATAGCCACAGCGGCAATCAAGGCCTGGAAAACCTTGCAGGGCACAGGTGACCTACAGGGACAACTATCAAAAGTCATCCAGGGCAATAAGGAGCCATATGCTGACTTCGTTGACCACCTAATCCAAACAGCCTCTCGCATCTTTGGAGATGCTGAACAAGCTATGCCCTTAGTGAAACAACTAGCTTATGAACAGGCAAACAAATGGTGCAAGGAAGCTATTAGGCCCTGGAAGAGCAAGGACCTCTCTACATACCTTAAGGTGTGTAGAGATATTAATGATTCTGTTATACAAGGACAAGTCCTTGCAGCAACGATCACCCAAGGCCTCACTAACTCGGGGTACCAGAAACCGAGCCCAACTGCCCCGAGTGCCTGCTTCTCTTGCGGACAGTATGGCCACAAGGAGGCACACTGCCCAAACAGGCAGAATGAAAAGGGTCCACAGCCTAAGCTCTGCCCCCGATGTAAAAAGGGGAACCATTGGAGCAGCAGCTGCACCTCTGTGAGAGACAGAGAGGGCAATTTTTTGGGTCCTAATCCTAAACTCCAAAAAAACGGGAAGTCGGGCCCGTCACTCCGGGGCCCACGACAAATGTATGGGGTGATACAACAGGTGCCCACAACCTGGCATCCACTTACACCCCAAGAAGGGCCACAGCAGGAAGTGCAGGATTGGACATCTGTGCCACCTCCAGGTTGGTCCTAACTCCCGACATGGGAGTACAAACGGTGGACTCGGACTGGCAGGGACCCATACCCCCAGAGACAGTCGGCCTCCTCTTAGAAAGGAGTTCTACTACTCTAAGAGGACTAATAATACACCCAGGAGTTATTGACCCTGACTTTCAGGGTCAAATTAAAATTATGGTATCCTCCCCAAAGGGTGTGACAGTCATATCCCCCGGAGATAGAATCGCCCAAATGCTTATCCTCCCCAGTCAGCACAATTTGTATAACCATAAAGACGTCTCCCAAGGCCCTAAGGGCTTTGGCTCCTCTGGAGAGCCCCTTGCTTGCTTAACCTTAGGATTGCAAGATAGGCCTATGCTGACCCTCACAATCAGAGAGAAGGAATTTCTAGGACTCCTGGACACCGGAGCAGACAAAAGTATTATACGGTTCCTTGACTGGCCAAAAGGCTGGCCCATTATCAAGGCCAATCAGACATTACGAGGCTTAGGAATAGCACAGAGCCCCGACCAAAGTGCGGCTACGTTACAATGGAGAGACAAGGAGGGACATATTGGATTGTTTCAACCGTATATCTGTTCCCTTCCCATATCCCTGTGGGGGCGTGATGTCCTCACGCAGATGGACCTA